>BPMX01000004.1:602622-842440 GCA_019972555.1 Ustilago shanxiensis | reverse complement strand
GAAACCGAATAACTCTAGCAGCGCTCATTCGGTCTCGATCGACTCTGAATGATCGCAGTGAGATCCAGTCGGTCTAGTTCTTCCATTCCGAAACCAACCCACCTCTAACTAATTCGTTCAGTCTCGACTGAGACCGAACGACTCCATACCAAACCCGTTCAGTATGGCGCGTCCTGTAACAACTCCCAGTTTCACTGACTGGATCTGCCAGGGGAGAAAGATATTTGCAGTATTCTGTTGGAAGAACAAGGAATGCTCACCTGGCAGATTAGACCAATGAGGAGGTAGCTCAATTGGTCCAACAAAGTAGAAGCATACTGCTTCCAATGCAATGGAAGGAACCAAAGAGCTGTCCAATCAGATGCCGGCTTGCTTCAAAAACCAGGCAGAATTTTCACTTGCACTGTAAACTGCATGCATGTGTATAATTTTTGTGGGAGAATGCCTCTCCGGCCATTCTTCTTGTCCAATCCATCAGGTACAACCATCATACTCAAGAAGACCTCACAAGTATCTGAGGTGACACTGAGTCATCCTATTGGCACTTTGGGATTAGGTTGTAAGTGGAGTGGCAAAATGTTAGAACCGTAGGGTCTGGATACCGCAAGCGGCTACGGTTGGGTTCAGAGGTAGGGTATGGAGAGGTTGTAGGCTGTAGACACAGGCGTGTGAAGGGGTCAGGCACAATAATGCGTTGCCATTGGCTAACTAAGTAATACATGCGGCAAAGGAACAGAAGGTACCTTTGTTGTTGGACAAAATCTAATTAAGGTGTAGACTCATTTGCCGTAGGACCCTAGGGTTGTGGGTCACCCTACGTGCCTCACGGCCGAATGGTCAACATGGCAGTCACACGGGGCCAGACCCAGAAAGCTTGCCTTTCAATAGAGAACCGAGGAGTCCAATTTGACCTTTTGATTTTGGACTCTCTACAAGGTGCGTCTCCCTTCACTATGATATACATGAGTGCTCGACAAAGTGTGTCTCCCTTCACTTATTATACACATGAGTGGAAGTCTAACAATCTGCAGGGTTTTCCCTGTGCATCTCTTTGCAAACAGTGGAGAACTGCCGCCTCTTCTTACTGTGCAAGTGTATTAGCTCTCCACAATTTCCTCTGTATTGTGTCTATGGTCTGATTGGTGGACTGGAACCCAAGGGCTTCCTAAAGCTGGCAGTTCTTATTCTGTACTAACTTGAATGGTTAAGCAACAGTTCTTGATTGGTTGCTTCCATTTCACGCGTTACAACTGTATTTTGCAGGATTGCCAGTTGCAACTCCCAATCGCTGATATTCGAACATACGTTATCCCAGAACAACAACCTTGGTCACACAGCATAATATAACGTGACTGGACCATAACGGAGTGTTCGAATATCAGCGATTGGGAGTTGCGATCGGCGATCCCGCGTAACGCAAACGTAACGCGGTAAAAGGAAGTAACCAATCAAGAACTGCCGGAAGGACTAGGAAAACTTCCTGCAGTACGCAAGCCGATCATATTGGCGTGGAACAAGTACTGCCGGGTTTACAAAGTCCTCAGTCCCCAGTCGACCTATTAGACCATAGGTCCAACTCGGAGGACACTGTGGATAACTAACACACACGGACCTTCACCAATCAGATCTCAGAGACAACACAGAGGAAACCGTGGAGAACTAGATACACTTGCTCAGTAAGAAGAGACGGCAGTTCTCCACTGTTGGCAAAGATGTAACGGACTGGCCAGACCAACCTACATGGCACACCACACTGTACACTATCTTCCCACACCGTACACCATCTTCCCACGCCGTAGGGCACCAAGACAATCACCATGCACCATAACGGCAACTCAAGACATCAACACCGTTCCAGCTGCACCGTTGCTGGCCTGTCTGCACCGCTGCAGGCCCCGCCAACCGATCAACCCGTCTCTAGCGGTCTTGCCATCAAGCTACCAAGGAAACGATGGCAATGACACTGCTCAGGTGCCTTTGCTATAGCATAGCACTTAGCAGATTCCATCGAGGTGCCCAGGGCCCTCAAGTATATATATAGAGCTCGCTTCACTTAGTTCAGCTCACATCTTCACACCTTACCACCATCATCCTTCCTCTGTACATTCTTTACCAAATTCCATTCCATTCCGCTTCCCCTCGTGGCCAAGCCTGATCAGCTTGACCTACATCCTGACCTATCAAACACAAGTAGAAGGCTGTCTCGGAGACGCCCGCTACAAAAGAGGTGTACACGGAAAACCCTGTAGATTGTTAGACTTTCACTCATGTATATGTTACGTTTGCCGCTCAGGCAAAAGTGTGCCGACACACCAGTGCTGAGCATTCTTTGCTATCTCTAACAGTATATAATAACTGAAGGGAGATACACTCTGTAGAGAACTCCCTGTCCAATACAATAAGGTCAAGTCAAACTCCTAGGTTCTCTATTGAAGAGCAAGCTTTTAGTCACTACACTTACAAGGAAACCCCGAAGTGCTAATACGGAGTCAGGCCAATTAAGTGGTCACAAATACAAAACATGCACAAAATTGTAGTGAGCATCACTTGCACCACCTCAAATCTTGCGAGAATTGTATTGCTGACCCTTTGATGGGCCTGACTCTGTTATGTTCCAGTCACGTTACCACCCGACATTAGATCTAATAAGTTACCATCCGGGGTGGATGAGCGGGATGAATCCAAGGACCGTTTCATGATGTTACGAAAATTGTTTGACAACTTATGCTGGCAATCAGCAATCACAAATCATGATTCAAGAGTCATGAGTTATTCATGTTAACTTACAGCTTACAAATTTGTTCAAAAAAAAGAACAAATTTCAAAAGTACATCATCGAAGATCAATATTTTGAATAAGGAAGGGGGGAGGTCTCGTGGTGCATGTTTCATAATCAAAAAACCCGTGTAAGTTAACGTTAAATCATGGTTTTTATGATTCATGTTTCATATCGTAACAGAACGGGTTTTGCGTCCAAGGAGCCAACCTCTTCCACCCTCGGTGGCTCCTGGATGGCTCTCTGGAAAACAGATTGGAGTCATGGTTGGTGGAGCCACCCTGAATTTGAAGGAACCACCGGGGCTGGATCCAGGGGTGGCTTCCCGGGATGGAAACCGTTTTGTTCCGCTATGAGATCCTGTTCACAACAGCACCCGGTGGCTCCATAAATTGAGGGTGGCTCCACCAACTCCACCCCCGCGGGGATGGCTTTCCAGGGAGCCATCCAGAAGCCACCAGGGGTGGAAGAGGGTGGCTCCTCGGACGCGAAAACCGTTTTGTTACGATATGATTCATGATTCATAATTCAGGGTTGAAGCTCGACCGTGGCTGGTTCCACCTCTGCTCTTTCTCGCGATGTCATGTATCATGTATGCTTCACGGCTGGCTAGACATGTTGTTTTTATGGCATCTGTTCGTGATTCATGATTCATGGTTCCGCTAGGATGCATGCCTGGGTTCATGGCTCTACTCATCAAACTTCTCGCCCTTACTGTTTGTGCCTGAAGTGACTCTGACGGATGCAGCCACGTCGCAATCTTTGAGGTTGCTCTTTTCTTCCACTACCGAGCCAGCGGCTAGGATGCAGTTCTCAAGTTTGGCGCTGCGCAGGAGGTAAGGGGTAGGTATGACTATGATCAGCGATCCAAACAGGAATGAGTAAAGACAAAAGCGACGCATCACGGAAGGTACTTACTTGTCACCAATTCTGACACCGTCCATCACGACAGCACCTGTGAGCTTTACATTCTTGCCAATGACGCAGCCACGGCCCACGACGCTTCGTTTGATAGTAGTGCGCTCGCCGACTCGTGTGTGGCTCTCGACGAAAGAGTCGGAAGAGATCTGTGCTCTTGGATCAACCAATGGGGCCTTGGCGGCGACCGAGGCAGCATCAGAGGCGGTTGAAGCCGGGATTGACTCGGCGATGGACTGTGCAGACCCTGCTGGGAACGCTGCTGTTGTAGATGTAGGAGCCGGCAACGACTGATTGGGCAGGGGATGCGAGAGGGCGGAGGCAGGGAGAGCAGCGGATGTCGAAGCGCCGGGTGCGGTGCTGCTTGTCTGGCCCAGTGGACCGCTGGCCAAGCATCGCAAAAGCTATCGAATGAAGAAAGGGTTGGAGACAGTCAACAGATATTCAGAAATGACAGCTACGGAGAGGTGATCACTTACGTATCGGTTGCATTCGAGATAGGTTGGGACAGTGTTTGCTCGAGCGATGAAAGGCTCACGCTTGACACTCTCCTCACGTTCTCGAATCTCCTCCACAGAGGTGGAGGGATCGACGGGATGCTTGCGATCTGCTGAGAGGCGAAAGATCAAGGCATTGACTTGAACTTCAGCTGCGGCCTTCTTGGCCAATGCTCTGGCTTGTTTCTCGACATGAGCAGTTCTTTTCTGATCATCGAGCTGGCCGGACGGCGATGCCATGTGCGAGCGGTCAGGAGTGAAAAGGGGCGAAGGGCGATTGTCAATGTCGTCGAAAGCAGAACGGAAGGTTGAGCCAGCTTGTAAGAGCTCTGATTCGACGAATGTGCTTGATCTTAAGGCGGAAGTGGCATTCTCTTTGCCGGCATGTGTGTACCATGAAGGGAGCTGCCCAGCAGCCGAGAGATTCTTGGCCGTCTGGCTGGTCCAGCCGGCCTTCTCGCGCAGACCCGTCATCCAACTGCACTTGACCATGAAAGGAACGACTTCTTCGCGGAGACTCTTCATCTTTTGACCGCTGTCGGAGCGTAACAAGCCGAGTAGCTGCTGCAGGTTGAAGAGGTAGACGTGCGAGTCAAGGAGGGAGGTTGAGATGCGAATGTGAGGATGGGACCAGAGGAGCGACATACGAAGATGCAGATCTGACGAATCAAGATCAGAAATGTCGTCCGAATCCTGGAGCAGGAGTAGCTGGTGCGTGGTGCAGTGTTCGCTACCACCTGCAGCTGAGCTGCCGGATAGAGATGAGGTGCGATCGTAGGCGCTGAAGAGCTTAGGCGGACCATCTTTTTCGCGTTCTTTTCCGGTACCTTCTCCAGCGCCTCGTTCATACATGAGACAGGTGAGAGCTGGTGGGTGCGACACACCAGAGACGTGGCTGTTGATGATGTTTGTGAGCGAAACGGACTGTGTGATCAAGTCGACGGGGAGAATAAGGGGATCTTTATCGAGTCTGCCAATGGAATGAAGCCAGGAGATGAGGCCAGCAGTGCCGAGCTTCTTATATTTGCTGGCTGCGCTCGAGTTACGGGAATCAGACTTTGAGAAGGAGATGTCGTCGGGTCCGAGAGGCAAAAGATCCACACGCATCACGGTCTCATGCTGGGTAGATGAGACGGCAAAGGCATTGCCGGAAAGGTAGGGGTTGGCGGCAGCTGGGGTGGTAGAAGCGGCAGAAGTGCTGTTCAAACCAACAGAGACCGAGATGTTGGGGTTCCTTGAAGCCTCTTCGACAGCGGCAGCAGCAGCCGCTGCGGCAGCTGTAGATACGTTTTTCTTTCCGGACTGAATCAAAGTCGGTGGGATGAGAATGAGGGATTTGAGAGCGGCGGCGATGGTAGAATGCTGTTCGGAAGGCGCAAAGACGATAGCGTGACGAAGACCGGCGGATAGGAGCTGCTGCAGTGCGAATGCAATCATAGGACGATTAAAGATCGGCAGCATAGCCTTTGGCAGGTCGTTCTGAGCTGATGAAGAGGCATCGTTCGAGACGTCTGTGGCCACGGTGTTGGAACAAAGTGGGTAAAGGTTGCTTCCTGGACCGCAAAAGATGATGGGCTGGACGAGTGGAGGGTGCGACGCGGCACCACCGACGCTCATGGTGGGAATGCTGATCTTGCCGACAGACTGAATGAACGGTGTCGGCAGGTCGATGGAAGTTGATAATTAGTGAAGAAGAACAAGGATGGTGGAGGCAAGCTGACGGAAGAGAAGGTTTGTGCAAGTCTGCAAGTCCCAAAAAAAAAAAAGAAAGGTAAAAGTGTCGAGCAGCGCTGCCTTGCTACCATCACGTGGATCTCCCAGCTCCCCGTTTTCTTTCTTTTGGCAATTGGTGTGTTACGCACACGACGATCTTGCAAGGGTCCTTTTTTGGATTTTGGATTCGAATGTGAAGCACGGTTCAAGTCGGCAGTGCTTGCTCGCACCTGTCAAAGTCGAGCTGTTTGAAATGACCATGTGATTGTCTTGACATCTACCTACGATCAAGTTGCGTCTCGAGCACTGATCCTTCCAACAGCAGCAACTACATCCTTTGCTACATAGGCTGTGGGATAGCAGGCACATCCACGCAAACACAGAAAGACACTCTCTGATTCAGCGCCGAAACATTATCACCGGTGAATCCGACAGGGTGACACACAGCGCTCGCTTCTGCCGAACAAACCACCAAGGAGACCATCGAGAAGGGCACGACTCACAGTGCGCAGTCCTTGATGCTGGTCAGCACAAGCTTCCGCTTTCATTTCTCAAAAGAGCTGCTGAATCGGTCACTATGAGCAGTTCATCCCAAACAGCCCCGCTTCCAGCGAACGGGGATGCATCAAGCAATACCATCTTTTCATTCGACGAGGAGAGCCATACCAACAATGCAACGTCGTACCGACCTCCATCGAGTCATGCACTACCATCCACATCCTCAGCGTCTTCAGATACAGACCTGCCGTCCTATTCAACTGCAGCAGGCGTGAATCGTGCTCCTCTTCCCATCAAATCCCTAACATCGTCTAAAGAGGCTCAGTTTGAAGCCGACTCAGATGACATCGATGATGAAGATGATATCGTTGCCGTCCAATCCTCTCATATAGGTCTGAGACCAAACGACAACACTTTGTATACCCCTGTTGCCGGATCGGACGATCACGCACGGACAGGCAGAGAAGGCACCCAGTCTCTCATCGACCGAATACCCGGGACGCGCATTCGTGCTTCTCTTGATGGTCTGAGCAATGACCTTCGTAACATTCGTCAATCTTTGGGAGTGCCTGGATGGGATGGCGAAGGTATACCAGACTGGCTCAAAAGGGGTGCCGGTGTGTTTGATGCCACTGTCAATATGGCCAACAGTATTCTGGGCGCTGGCATCGTCGGTCTGCCTTATTCTATGCGAGAGTCTGGCTTCGTCGCTGGCCTCGTCTTGCTCGTTGGTCTTTCTTTTCTCACAGACTGGACAATCCGACTCATCGTACTCAATGCAAAGCTCAGCGGTCGCATCACTTACATAGAGATTATGGAGCACTGCTTTGGTCAAAACGGCAAGGCGGCCGTTTCCATCTTCCAGTTCGCTTTCGGCTTTGGAGGCATGTGTGCCTTCTGCGTCGTTATAGGCGACACCATCCCACACGTCATCAAGATGATCTTTCCTTCTTTGGCAGGAAGCTTCCTCGCTAATCGACAATTCGTCATCACATTCTTCACGTTGGCAATCTCTTATCCCTTGTCACTCTATCGCAACATCGAGAAGCTCAGCAAAGCCAGCGCCATCGCACTCGTATCGATGGTTGTCATCATCATTGCTGTTACCATCCGTGGTCCTGCCATGCCTGCCGAGCTCAAAGGCGATCCCAGTCTCAGAGTAAGTCGCTCATCCCGAGCTATACACTTCCTTAATCTCAGATCCTGACATCTTGATCTTTCAATGTCTTCCGTGACAGTTCACCATCGTCAATGTGTCGAATCTCGTCCGCTCCATCTCCGTTATCAGCTTTGCCTTCGTCTGCCATCACAACTCCTTGCGTATGTTTTTTCCTTGTCACAGTCCGCGAGAGCTTTCCTGACAGTGGCTAAATCGTTTTGCTTTTTGCCCTTCCCGCTCTCAGTCATCTATGGCTCGTTGAAGGAGCCTTCGATGAACAAGTTCGGACAAGTGACCCACTACTCGACCATTATTGCTGCTGCTGCCACCATCACCATGAGTGTGGCTGGCTACTGGAGCTTCGAGGAGAAGACCCTTAGCAATGTTCTTGTAAGTCAGAACAGGTCCATGCCTTTTCCATTGTGCCAGTAAGCTCACTGACGATGCCTTCCACCATCTGCACTCCGACCTTCAGAACAACTTTCCGGACGATGATGTAGTCGTCAACATCGCACGTGGGCTGTTTGGTCTCAACATGCTCACCACCTTGCCGCTCGAGTGTTTCGTCTGCCGTGAGGTACTTGAGACCTACTTCTTCGCGGGCGAGTTCGATCGCAACCGCCATCTCATCTTCACCTCCAGTCTGGTGGTTACTGCGATGATTGTATCTCTTTTGACATGCGATCTTGGCATTGTCTTGGAACTCACCGGCGGTCTCAGTGCGACGGCATTGGCGTTCATCTTCCCAAGCCTTTGCTATCTCAAACTGACGAGCGAGACAGGCAAGCGAGTGCCAACCGCGGATCTTCCCCATCTCACCAGCACGTCCTGGAGGGACCAAGGGCGAACGATGGGAAATCAAAACAGCATCGGCGTTCAAGAGGGTGGTGAGCAAGAAAACGAGGCACTCATCGACCAGTCGAACGGCTCAATCGACCGAGCACAAAACCCAATCCGAACTTCGGAGTACGACAATGCAGACGACGACGAGCCGTCGACACTGAATCGTATGGAAAGAATGGAGGGCGGTCACACAGCGCGCGGCAATGGCACAGTAAGGGACTCGGTGGATGTGGATGATGTTGAATTACCTCTGCGACCTGGAGCAAGTGTGCGATTCCGACCAGCGGCAGCCAACCGAAAATGGTGGCAGTCGACACGACCACTCAGTGTGGCATGTGCGATCTTTGGCTCGGTTGTCCTCGTCATTAGCGTTTGGACGGCCATTTCAGACAGCACAAGTGGCAAGACTGGAGCCGTGCACGTCTGCTAGATGTGGAGACGACCTTTATGTTCTCGAATCTTTCAAGTGCAAAGCGCTTATTGATAGAATCATGCATGTCACAACATAGATGAAGAGGCGACCTAAAAGGCGCTGGGCCATTCCTCTCTTTGCACCGCAAGAAGCAATGCTGATCAGCCGAATGAGTGAACAGTGATCGTTATGTGTGAAAATCGATAGAATTACAAAGTGAGCACAGAGCAAAGTGCAATGAGGATCAATGATGCGAGACAAGCAAAGCGATGAGCGAGCAGACGAAGCAGAGGTGAAAATCAGAGTGAATGCTAATTAAAGGTGACTGAAGCGCAGAGGATCAGAAGAATGCTAATTAAAGGTGACTGATGCGCAGAGGCCGAGGAAACGTTCGAACTGAATCAAGTGACGGCTTGACCTGGTAAAGGGTGGGTATATCTTGTGAAGGAAAAGGGAATCTAGGCTGGAGAAGTGAATTGTGAGGAAGAGTGCTCGAGGTAGGAAGACTGGGAAGTGGCGTTGGAGGTACGGTCTTCGTGGTAGATGGAACGGTTGAAAGGACGCTTTACGTCTTCAAGACGAGTGTCTGGCGTTGAGGAGCGGTCGATGGAGAAGGGAAGCATACCGTAGTCGTTGCGTTCACGAAGCCTGAGCGAGGTATTATCGCGAGGCGAAGCGGAGCGTGCTGACCAAGATTGCTGGGTCATGTCCTGGTCGACAGAAGAGATGGGCGAGTGTGGCATGTCTCGATAGTGAAGAGGCGAATGAGGTCGCGAAGAGAGTGGAGAGTTGCTTCGAGAGAGACCATCTTCAGGTTCTTCGACGATGACGTTGAGTGGAGTGGGACCAGACTCGGTCCAAGATGGAAGAATGATGTCGCCGGTGGAGGTAGTCTGGAAGGCGGACTGAGGAGACAAGGAGGTGGAGGGTTTAAGAAGCGGATGGTCCTGCGTTGGCCTTGGCGGAAGCTGCGGCTTGGAGTCAGGACGATAGAGAGGTCGCTGATGGCTGAGGGGGATGCCGGCTTTGGAGGAACCACCGGCAGCAGCGACGGCAGCTCTACGAGCGAATCTCTTTGTTCGCTGATTGCGATACTCTGCACGTCTGCCGAACATTTTGTCGAGAGCACCTTTGATGAAGCAGGAGAGCGCAACAAGTTGGATTATGAGGAGGATAGCCATGAAGGTCTGCTTTGTGCTATCCGCTTCAGTCCAATGCCTACTCAAGTTGTCCCAGAACGACTGGGAAGAAGACGGCGACATGGTGATGGATTCTGCAGCGCCGAGAGCGGATGATGGATCTGTGACGGTGATGGAGTGTGAAGCAGCTGGTAGTGTGGATTGATTGGATGTTTGAGCAAGGACGGAGAGAGGAGTCAAGCTTAGTGCTAAAAGTATCGCGGCTGATGATTGAGTCAACATGACAGCGTATGTGATGATTTGTTAGCTCACTTGACACCCCACCGTGTATGGTGTTGAAAGGCGAAAGAGGCGAAGGTTGGATGGGATCAGAACATAGGTGACCAAGACGAAAATGCGGAAGGGTATAAGTGCGTGTGAGTGAAAGATGGAGAGACTGTGTGTGAAGCAAGGTGATGATTGACGATCCGTGATTGGTGGTGGCACTGTGAGATATCAAGCTGCGTTGCGGCGGCTGTGTTCTCCAAGCCACCGAAAAGCAAAAAAGGAGGAAAAAAAAGAAAAAAAAAAACAGGGCTTTGATTGGAGCAAATTACAGTAAAGCAGGACGGGACAACATCATGCGAGTCTGTTCCGTTTCCAATCTGCCCGCCACATACGTCGACCCCCTTTTTTCGGGTTTGGCTCAATCATTTGCAGTGGAGCAAAGCGTTACGCCCCTGTTGACTTGTCTAGCCTGAACCTCCGGCCAGAACGCGTAACGCTTCTCTCATTTCTCCAATTTCCTTTTTTTCACGGGCCCGACTGTGCTGTTCTATGAATCGGCAAGGTCGCTTTGATCGGGAAAGACACTCAAGTGCAATACTGTAGTTCGCTGCGGGCGTGCAGATTTTCAAGTCAACGTTCCGTCATTTGGCAGCCGAACACTTTGCGCTTGCATATCTTGCGAATCAGACAATCATGGAAGATGATCATACGAGTCGATCCACCTGGCAGAATCCTGAGGATGTCGTTTCCGAAATGGACGTCCAATGCTTTGCGTCAGAGCTATGAATGAGGTGATAGGCCCGACTAGCAACAAACGTAGAGATTTGCTTTCGACGTTGGAGTGCAGAGTGTTCGTTTCAGCTATTTTTAACAGTTTTTGATTGATTGGATGCTCCTCCACAAATCGCCGGCTTATCCGACGCCAACTCGACCCCAGTCTGTCGGAAGATTTCGATGATCTTGTCCCTTTGCCTTGAGATGAACCACTCTCCCCTTTACAGGCCTCGACCCCTACCGTCAGGATGAACGAGTCATCCGATACATCTTCGCTTCGAGAAGCGCCCTCGTCACCGTCACCATCACCGCCTCGGCAGAGAGCGAGATGGATGTACGCTCGTGGAGACACATGGGCCACGTTTCAACCACATGATGACGAGAAGCTTGAAACCAGATGGCAGGAACTGGGTGGAGAGCGATGGGCCCAGCAGATCAGTCAACAAAACGTACAAGAGGATCAAAAGAAGAAACTCAGCACATCGTCGCCTCGAGCACCACCCTCCGGTGTAGACGCTATCCAATCTGCTCTTGACGGCTTTGCCGACCTTGCCAGCCGCACAAAGCAGAAACCCAAATCGAGCAAGCAAGACCAGGCTTCCTCACAGGGCTCAGGCTCTTGGCTTAACGGCTTACGCCACTACATTCCGTTTACTGGTACTCAAGATCATCCCGAAGGTGATTCAGATACCTCACAGCAGGGTGATTCCGATGACAAGGATTCTGAAAAACCAAAATCAGATACGGTTCACGTCAACTACATTCTTGACCCTGATGAACCGGATTCACAGCGCAAGACCAAAGTTGAGGTCATGGAAGACAACCTGTTTGACGTCGATCTCGAATCTATGACTTTATTCCCAGCATTTTTTAAAGGCACTCTTTTGAAAGTAGTTCGTGCTACTTGGTTCTACAGTTCAATACGCGATGGCTCATATGCTCCTATCAGCTGGGATGATCCTCTCTCCCGTGATCTCGACCATGCTTACTCTCAAGCCCAACCCTGGAATCACCATGCCACCTCCTCAGACGAATCCGAGTCCGACGACTCTGATGTTGAAGAGGAGACCGACAAGTCTAAGCTGTACCCTCTTCCCAGCATGAAGGACAAAGGCAAAGTCTCTTTTCAAGATGCCGAGGTCGGTCGGATTTTTTCCGAGGACTTGCGAGGTCGCTTCTTGTCCGTCGTCGGCGGCTCCATCGTTGTTCGAGGCTTCGATAGAGCTGAAAAGCTTGCACAACAGAAGTCTTTTAGCCCCCTTTTCAATTTGTCGCTTCCGTGGGGTGACAATGACGAGAAGCGTGACGCTTCCAAAGCTAGTGAGTCATCCTCATCTACCGAAGCGCAAAGGAAAGGATCAAGCGCAGGTGCTCGTTCAGTTTCCAAGCGAGAAGGAGCAGCAAAGGCTTCCTCAAAACCGCCTGCAGGCGGAGGCGCCGACGGAGCGCATCCTTCTGATCCGTCCACCAACGGAGACAGAGACGAGCGCCAATCGTTTGCAGCGAAACTTGTACCCTCCAGCGACGCAGCACTCAGACCTCTGGTCAGACTCAAAAAGTTCTTCGGATATGACGAGAACGAAGCAGCCGACGAGGAGAAACGGAAGATCAAGCAACGAATGACAGAGGACGAATTGGATCGACAGAGGAGCTCGGAGAATGATCGTGATCTTTTACCCGATGATCGCAAAGACGACCCTCCTGAGCTCGTCTTTGCTATCCATGGTATCGGTCAGCAGCTCACAGAGGATTTTGAAGCCCTCGACTTCGTGTATGATGTCGAACACCTCCGCAACCTCGCCAGCGAGAACGCCAGTGACCCCGCCATACGCCGCTTGTCTCGAGGCCGCAGAGCTCAATTTCTTCCAATCTGTTGGAGGAGATTCATGCAATTCGATGACAAGCCTGAAGGTAATGATAACTTTTACACGCTTGACGATATCACCAACAAAGCATCTATTCCGGTCGTTCGCAACGTGATCACGAAAGTCGTTCTAGACGTGCCTTTCTATCTCTCCCGTCACCGCAAGAAGATGATCGACTCGGTCATCGCCGAGCTCAACCGTACTTACCGCCTCTTTTGCCGACGTAATCCAGACTTCGAGCGACGCGGAGGCCGTGTATCGATCATCGGTCATTCTCTGGGCTCTGCGCTAGCAGCTGACATTTTATCAGCACAGCCGTCAAGGGTATCGCCGCTCTCTGAGACCGATGTAGAGGCACTGCGCAGCAACAAATATCTACTGTTCAACACCAAGAATGTCTTTTTCATTGGGTCACCCCTTGGTTTCTTTCTGCATCTCGGTGGCGGCCAACTCATTGCCAGAAGCGGCACCGAGCGTCATCCTGAGAACGACTCAGATGCGGTCGATCCGGGAAACGGTCGGTATGGCTGCCTCGCCGCCGAGAACGTCTATGCGGTGTCGAATCCCAATGACCCTGTTAGCTTTCAGCTGGGTCCGACTGTTGATTCGGGCTATGCCAAGCTCATCAAGCCTATCTCGATCGAAAGCGCTACAGAAGCTATATTGCATAGCCTGGCTCTGCCACGCATGAGCGTCACTCGCGTCTTCGAGAAGTACAAGGAGCATCCCTTCCAAGCTATCGGAAAGATCACGAGGCAAGCTCGGATCTTTGAGGACGAATCTGAAGTGCTGCCGGAACATCTCTCCCGAGACGAGAAGGAACAAATTGAAGATCGAGTGGCCGGTCAACGCATTGTTGAGGGCTCTGACTATATCCGCACTGTACGCAAATGGCATCGTCTCCAGAAGGCCAGATCTGACTCGTCCAAGACCTCTTCGACGTCAAGTAGACTCCAGACGGAAACGGGTGTCCGAAAGAAGTCGCTACAGCCTGAAACAGCTCTCCACGCCTCGTCGCAGGAAGAAAGCTTTGATCTTGACACCCTGGAGCGTGGCGAAAGGAGGTTCCGAGCGCTGAATCCACACGGATGTATCGACTACCATCTTTCAGCAAGTATCAGCCTCAGCGGATATCTGGATATGTTTGGAGCCCATCTTGCGTATTGGACACACCGCGACTTTGCTGTATTCGTGCTGACACAGCTTTTCATGGACTTTACAAAGAAGGATGAGGTCACGCTTGTGCCAGAGCTCCAAGCAGCACAGCCAGATGGTAGCGATCAAGAAGAGGAGATGGTCAACAGTGACGAGAGTGAAGACGACAGTGAGGAAGACGAATGATGATCGGTCAAGGCAAGGCTGAGCTCACGAACTCGGAACCTGGAATAGAGACGATCCCAACTAGACACATGATCATACTGTAGTATTGGAAAGATGAAAAAGCGGAGCCAAGTGTCTTCTCGGAGACGTGTGTGCATTGCGTGATAGTGGCCTGGACTCCGTGCGATTCTTCCTTTATGTGTCTGGTTGCGCTGCACGACGTGACCTTGTCTGAGCTAGACTGTGACGATTTTCGTCCGCTGCGTTCGGCAGAAGGAGCTGAAATTTGCATTGAACTCGACCGTCCTTCGATTTGAGCTGTGACAACACTCATAGACACCCTCCACGTCCTGCTTGAGCGTTGATCCCGACATCGACAAGGTGACACTTCAAGAAGCCTAAAAAATCGGCAACAAGTACGATCCGCAGAATTGCGGATGCGGTCGCAAGGCCTCTTCGGATTGTTGAAAAGCAAGCACACGGTCGGCGCAGGATACTCAACACAACCCGAAGCTACATTGAGTCAACTCGTTTTCTTGCAGTCAGATTAAACACAGGTGGGTCAAATGGCATTGACAGTACTTGTACATTCATATTGAGGCAGAATACAGATGGGAATACTTCGGCGATAAGATATAGTCCGATAAGATAAAAAGTGGGTAAGGGTTTAGATACGGGTATCGTCAAGAGCGAATGCAACCGACAGAACCACGTTAGTGAATTCATCTTGGTTGTCAAACAAGGTAGCTGCCCAAGGCAAGTCACGAAGCTTGGTCTCTGCTTGGTCAGGTTGAGCCTCAGCAGCGACAAAGGTCTCCTTGCGAAACTGGACGAGCTGACGCAGATTTGGGCGGGTGAAGGGTGTGCCTGCCTCCGTAAGAGCGTTCTGATTGGCGTGATGAGCTTGGAGCCAGTCAGCTTCGTTGTCGGCTTCAAACTCGCCAGCGCCAGCGGGAAGAGGCAGGTCGAGGATGAGTGAACAGCCTGCCAGTTGCTCGCGTGCGTCGCCGGCGTTCTCGCGGAACCGTTGCAGAACCAAGAGCGAGTACGAGGCAAACAGAGTTCGAACCATGGTCTCGATCCATCCGAAGGTGGCGTGACTCTGTGTGGAGGACTCAGAAGCTGTCTTGCATGCAGCTACAGTGTGGTTCAAAAGCGTCTTGGACAATTCGGACAGAACCGAGAGTGCCTGATCCAGAAGAGCGGCGTCGACATGGTCCGTGATAGCCGGCTCGTCAGTGAAGACGATGAGAACAAGGTACATCCACAGAGAAGCAACGGTGCCAAATACTACGACCGGATCGGAATCAGGCATACTGAGTTCAGACTGCGTGGACACAAGAAGCCTGATCTGCTCGGAGATCAACTTCCAGACAAAGCCCTGACTCGCTGGCAAGCGCACATAGTAACCGGCAAGGATCGAGCGAGCACTGGCCAAGGATTCGGGCACCCTGGCACGGTTCTCTTGGAGCCACTTGCGGTGGATGAAAGGTGGGATCGGTGCCGTCGGATCGGTGAGCACCATCAGCGCAGGGTAGGAAACAAAGTGGGCAGCACTAGCTTGAGCGATGGAAGCAGCTACTTCGCCATTCTGATCGGGCTGAATCCACCACTGTTTGGCGCTAGGTAGCTGCGGAGCGGGCAGGACGAGCTGGCCATTGCAGTCATACCGAGACTGCGGTGGAGTCTGAGCATCGGACGATGAACGGCTTAGCGGATGACTGGAAGAATTTGAAGCATTGGAGTTTTCCGCTGCTTGATTGTTAGGCTCCTGAAATGTAGGAAGGAAGCCAGGATTGTTCGAGAGACCCATGGTCTGGGCGAGCGAAGCTGCGAACTTGGCCGAGATGGGCGTCTCAACAATCGGAGAGTGAGAGATTGCCGCAAAGTTGCCGCTAATGGCTGAATGCAAGCTAGGTCCCATTCTGTACAAGGGGGATGGCACCACAGGCTCTGCGAGCCAGCCCGATAGATCGATACCATGCTGAAAGACACTTGATCGGAGGGGCGAGGGGTTGGGCCATGCATTGCGGTTGTTCAAATTGGAAGTGATGAGTGTCGGAGGTCGCGGAGGTGGCATCATTGCATCGGTTGTAGCGGCGAAAGCTTGCTGCGGCATCTGGCGAGTGTTTTGTTGCTGGAAGGTGGCGTTGCTCATAGCAGTGCGAGTATTCCAAGGCTCCTGCATTGAAGTGTCTTCCGGGATCGAGTTATCTAGCGCTTCCGGAAGACTGGTAGTCCTGTGGCGGCTTGACGGTGCGGCGAGATAGTTGTTGTTGACTGTGGCCTGGAATCTGGTGGGATCGGATCCGGCGTGGGTCAAGTTCTGGTTGTTGAGTCGCACAATGGGTGTCTCCTCACCCTCCTCGTTAGCAAATGTCACATCAGATCGATTCATGTTGGTCACGATGGGACCGGTGTTGGTGCGCGAGAAGCCGCTCGACTTTCTGGAGTTAATGCGCTGTGGGCCAGGAGCGACATCCGAGTCCAGATTCAATTCATGGAAAGAGTGCGGCGATTCAGTGCGGATAGGCGGAGCGATGCCTGAATAAGGCTGACCGGAGATCGAGAAGTTGGCGAGGTTGGGAGGTGCAGAGTCAGGTTGCTCTGCGATGCTGTGCTGCGAACGAGGCGAGCCGAAAGCTGATCCCGCAGCAGAAGATGCTGCGTCATGCCAGGAGTGGGCCTCGCTGTCGCTCTGGCTATCATAATCGAAGTCGCCTTCCCTCTTGACGTAGCCTGGGTTAGGAGCCATGAACGCATTGGAAGACATGTCGAAGGCGGGAGTGCCCATAGCCCAGTTGGTATTTGGCATTGTCGATCCCATGGCCGCTGCTGGAGGCAGGGAGTTGTGCATCTGAGGGGTCATCGACTGCATCTGAGGGTCCATACCAGGCATGATGCCAGCGTTTCTTGCCTTGCGAACATTTGGGTTGCCGGATCGAGGAGCGTATTGACATTGTTTGCCTCGTGCGCGGCATCGACCACATGAGGGAACCTCAAGATCACATCTTGCCTTGGATCTGGCACATTCGTAGCAGCTCTTCTGACGATCGAATGAGGGCTGAGCAAGCGCTCTGGCTTCTCTTGCAAGATGGCGACGGAGCAAGTCATCGCGCGCAAAGACCTTGCCGCAGTTAGGGCACGGAAAGCCTTGCGAGGAGGAAGAAGGGCCGGGTCCAGATCGGCTCGAAGAGGCACCGCTAAAACTGCCGTCTCTCTGTGGCTCAAAAGAGCTCGAGTAAGATTCGTGGTCGCTGAGTTGGTCTGCAAGGGAAGAGGATGAAGCTGAGGCGTGGGAAGAGGCGTAAAAGGGATTGTGACCCGTCGGAGGCTGTCCGAAAGGTGCTGAATGATGAAGCTGAATTGAGGACATATCCTGGAAGCTGGTATGCGACGAGTTTTGGTGAGCAAAGCCACCGTTGCTTGCACTCATCGTTTTGTGGCCATCGACCGAGCTATGGTTTGGCGTGCTGTAGGTCGAAATGCAAGAGAGTCCGAAAGCAAATGTCAGGCTGTCAGAGCCTGGCTGCACTGATCCTCGGCTGACCTGTGTAGGGCGCTACGTTCGGATCGCTTGCGACGAGGCGAGTGTAGAGAAGGAAGGTCGAGTACTCCACAAGAGACGCTCGAGCTGAAGCGTGACTCAAAGTGGGCGCAGCGCGAGACAGCCGCTGTGTGGGAGAGGTGAGAAGACTTGCGTGTGCGCGGCTAAGCCTCGAATTGCTACGACGGGAATTATTGGCCAAAAGAACTTGGAGCTAAAATTGAAGATTGACGCACGCGCTTGTGTGCCTGATATGTCAAGTTGCTTCCGGGTTTCGTTGAACTGTCGTATAAAGCACAGCAGATGGAAGCCGAAGTCGGATTTTCGGTCGAGTTGCTATTGCGAACTTTGATGATGACAGTGGAATAGCAAAAGTCTGCTTGCGGAGAATAAGGATGTGAGATATAGACTAGGTGGGGGAGAGGGATCAAGGAGGGGAAAGGACGTCGTGTGGGCGCGAAGAAGGGTGCCTATAAGTCTGATGTGCGCTCTCACTCCAGAAGAAACTTTTCGGAGCTCACCGGCGTATAAGCCGCAAAAGGGCTCAAGTGCGGACCGAAGATGTTCTCCAACCGATGTTAATCTTGTCTACGCCATTCGGCATTCTTGACGAGAGGCTGGATCGAGGCCGAGCAGCCAAGCAGAACTTGAATTGTCTCAGTTTTGATGTCAGTGCATTCGGGTAAGGGAGAAGGCATGCAAGAAAGCACGAAAAAAATGATTTATTCAGAAATCTCAAAACCGCTGCAGGCAATTCTGTTCCGGTCAGGAGACCGTAGGCTGCACATCGCTTGTCACACTAGAAGCCCTTTCTGTCGGTTGCAGCCGCCCTCGTGAGAGCTGCTTCTTTGTGCAGATGCTCTCCTCTCGAATTGATGCTCCATTCTAACCCAACTTATTAGAGAACAAGTTCACTTTGACGTTGGTGTGCAACGCTGCGGGGAAGCTCCCCGAAGCGCCACGATTCTCAGTCTTCCACTTTCCTCGCTCATGCTGTCGTGCTGCGCTAGCAAGCATACCCTGCCATGAAACGCTTCAACGATGAGACTTGCCATTTTAAGAAGCAAGGCAGAAGATGTTGATGTGACAACGGCTCAGCGGCTCGACCGATGGGCAAGCAGATTGGTCTGCGCCGAGTCGATCGGTACCTACTGACGGGAAACAGTAGAGCAACCTCGAACAGGCAGTATTCCATTCTGATCGGGCTGCCAACAGCTCTAAGCCAGAGCAGAAGACGAGGAAAAGCTGCTCCAGACCAAAACCAAACGCATCCGAGACTGTTCGGTGGAACTGCCGACGATGCAATGTTGCAAATATTGCTCTGCTGCTTTGGAGATCTCGACCAGTTTCTCGATTAGTTAGCGCTTCATATTTGGATAGAGAGATTTGGAGTGGTAGTTGATGGCTAGACTGTCCACGAGCACAATCGGGTTTCCGACGACGGTGCCTATTTTTTTATGCCTTCTTCGCTTCTTGTGCGACCTTGGACCTCGGCTCTGTTAGCGTAGGATCATTTTCCGAGTGCAGATACAGGATCTGAACGCAACTCAGACCCTCAGTACTGAGTCTTCTCAAAGTCGAGCTTGTCCATCGTCAGTTACGTTAACGGACTTCTTCGCGCTGCGAGTTGTGCGATTCATGCATGTCAATTCGCCCTGCGTCTCAACGCTCGTCACTTCGCAAGGGGCGACACAGTACACGCAGTACAGTACTATCGTACTATACTGCGACCGGAGAGAGCACTTTGGACCCTTTGCGTTAAAGGTTACTCAGCCCCACCTTAAGCGACTCGATCCCACTCAGCGAGATAATCATAGAGCGAAAGTGACAACGGAGATCCGTACACTTCGGTCACCAAGCTGCCGCGAAGACCATCTCGCTTCCCATCTTCTTGCTGGTCAGAACGACTCGCCACGCGAGCATTTACATCAACACCAACACCAACACTCGACACCTGAATCGTGGTGGGTCTCATAACGTTAGCTTTGCCTCTCGCACGAGGACACCTTTCCGTCTTCTCAAGATATCTGCGACAAACATCCGCAAAGATGGGATTGGAAGATCGTCCTACTGGCCTCGTTGCTGAAACTATCCGAACTCGATCGAAATGTGCGAGTGTGGGTCGGGTACAGGAACAAGTCTCTCTTGGCTCTCCCTGGCTCGATTAGATCTTATAACATGCTTCATGAGAGCCTTTGTGCGTCATGCATGCTGTGAGTTGAGCTGGATACAGTATTAATATGCTCAGACCCCGCATGGTACCGGTAACTGTCATCTCGCGCGAAGCTCTGGAAGAAGCTTGAATGTTCACGGACCGTGGCGAAACAATAAAAGAAGCCGCTGTCCAAAACGTGCAAGGGATCAAGAAGAAGCATCCGGGAATCCGGCGACGGTCTCTCTCTTTTTGTCTGTGTGTGAGCTGAGACGTTTCCGGCGGAGTTTTGAGGCGATAGGATCGGGATCGGCGGATCTTCCTTAGGATCGCAAGAATTCCGATCTAAACAAGGAAATTAACGTGACCGCTTCGCGAGCTTCGCGTCCCACAGAGTGTTGTGTCCCTCTGTGTCCCCCTCGAAAGTGTCACACCGAAAAAATATCAGAATGCCGCGGCGCCAATTTGTGTAACACAAACATGCAGACTTCTCCACAACTCACTCTCACGACTTTGAATGCGCTCCTAATTGTGTTGCACTGACCAAAGCTGGATTCCTACACACCACGAACACTTCAAGTTCTTTGTCTTGACTCCACCATCAATCCCGGCGCTTCAGCAGCAGCAGTAGCCGTCATCAGAGAATGGATCTCAACTTCGGAACGCCTGCTCGACTCGAGCGTCAAATCGCTCAGGATCTTTTGGAAACCCAGTCCGAGTTCGATCTCTCAGTCCCAGGTGGCGATACCCGCGATATTAGTGCTTCAATCACACGAACACCTCTAGCTCCTTCCAATCGACATAACTCTTCCTTTTCGAGACCGTCAGATTCATCAGAAGCGTCCATCGCTTCGCCTTCCAAACACACACAACTTGCCACATCGCATGCCTACAGGCAACCTATCACGCTTGCTTCGGCGGTGCGAAACGCGAGGGTCCACTCCAACAACGATGTTGCTGGTCACAGGACTCATGCCATCTCAGCTTCTTCATCCACATCCAGCGTCTCCGAGTCTCCCCATCAGGCTCAATTCCCTGATCCATACACTCATGTCAGGAGTACGTCTCCGCCACTCACCTCTACACCTCACCGCACCATCGGTCCAGCTTCAACTGTTGGGTCAAGGTCTCGCACAACCGTGACAGCACGTCCGCACCACCCTTCCAGCGCAGATGGCACCGCAACCCAGCGATACGACGATACGACAAAGACTTCGGCTTCCAGAGCCACCCGCTCAGCACGTTCCGCATCTGCCGTTCTCGATGATCTCACAGAATCCTCCATCGCACCAGAAGATGCTGCCCACAATCAACACGATGACTTGGATGCGGAGACAAACGAGGAGACAAACGAGGCTCAGCAGCATGCTCAAGAGGACGGGCGTGATTTTGTCGTCTATGATGCAGCCTCCGCTCCATCAACTGCTCCATCAAGCTCACAGCATGCATCGCCTGCTTTCAGCCAGGAGCACGAAGGTGCAGTCGGCGACGCTATAGACTGGCGTCAGCGTCGCGCTCAAAGAAGGCAGCTGGTTCAAGTCGACGAGTCTGCCGTCGACGACGATGAGAGTCAACTTCAGCCCGACACAGATGCACACGCTCATGCTTCTTCTCAGCCAACTGGAACCATCTCAACGCGTGCCAGCTCTGTTGCCGAGACTGAGGATACTGCCACTGCCTACTCTAGTCCCGCCGCTGCTCGTCTGGCACGTCAGGGACTAATGGCAGGCGCCGCAGAATCTGCGACAAGCACGCCAAGTCGACCGCTCCAAAGTGATTTCGCTACACCCAAGCAAGCATCAGCCTCTGAAGAGCGTGCAAGAATGAAGCAATACCTCCTTAACAGCGTCAAAGCAACTGACAGGACAAGGCCACGAAACGGAAGATCTTCTGACGCTCATCTTGAAGCAATCGAGCGCCTCAAAGCGCAAGCACAGCTACACAGGACGCCTGGCTCGCTTTCGGAAGGGGATGCCAGAACCAACGAGGATAGCTCACCCGTCACTTCGACCGATCCAACCCCTCGTCGCAGAATGGACCGCGTGGGCAAAGCGAACACAATTGCAGCGGGTCGCACTCCACTCCCCAAAGGTGGTGTCGCTGAGTTGCTGCGACGTGGCGCGCTATTCGGAGTTTCTGACTCAAGCAACACCTCGAGCGCCCTTGTTGAAAGCCCTCTTCGAGTAGGTCCAGAGGCAGGCGAACAAGCAAAAGACGACGAGGCTGCAAGCGCTGTAGGCTCCACGACAACCTACTCCGAGGCCTCTTCGAACGATCTTGCCCTTGCTCCAAACGGTTCGAAGCATGGCGCTATGGGTTTAAGGGCCAATACATCGTTCCCTGGCTTGGGCGCAGCCGATGCCGGAACAGAGGCCAACTCCATTGCTCGGCCACGCGTTGACGCTGCAAAGCTGGCGCTGTACCAAAGCAAGCTCAATGCTCGTCTCGATGCCGAGAACGAAGAGCTCAAACGCGAACGCGACCAGTTGCTGCAGAAGCTTGCCAAACTCGAGGCGGCATTGCCCGGTCAATCTGCCGCCAAGCCCGAATTTGAAGCCATCAATCAGCAGTTGCAAAGCGAACGAGATCGAGCTGATGCTCTCGACAAGGAGGCGCAGGAGCTTGCCGACCTTCTGGATGAAAAGGAGAGAGAACTCGAATCCCTCAAGAGCTCGCAGAGTACGCCACAACCAAGCAGCGAGGAGGAGGAGCAAGATTTGCGTGATGAGATTAATGAGCTTCAAGGGTTGCTCAAAGAAAGGGACGAAGACATTGAAGAGTTGGAAGCTCGTATGGAGCGGGAACGAGGTCAAATGGAAGAGCAGGTTCAGCAAGCCAAAGCGTTCTCCTTCGAGACGCTTGATCGGATCGAGACCGAACGGGATCAAGCCCTCGAACGCATTCAGTACTTGGAAGCACAGCTTTCGGAACTCAAAATGCAGCAAGAGCAACCACGAAAGGACGTCAACGAGCCATCTTCGCAATCGCAGCGTCGCATTGAGGAGCTCGACTCGGAGCGTGACAGTCTAAAGCAAGAGCTCGATTCGAAAACCAAATTGATTGAGCAATTGAGATCGGAACTAGAACAGCTCCAGGACCAAGCGAAAAGCGATGCAGCCCGCATTCGAGGTCTTGAACGTCGCTTGAATGCAGCAAGTGCCCAGTTGTCTAAGGCTAATCAGGACGCTGACGACACCCAGAGTCCATCGCTTGAGACTCTCAAGAGCGAATTGCGCGATGCACAGGCGTATATTGCCGAGCTGGAAGCCAATGCAAAGGGGCAAAAATCATCGACATCATCTTCGTTGCAGGAGGAGAAGATTCGATTCCTCGAACGCCAGAAAGCAGAGCTAGAAGAGCGCGTGCAGCAGTACCGCGAGATGATCGGCAAGGGCGTGGGCACAAATCTTGCAAACTTGTCTAAAGAAGGTGAACAAGTCGATGCTGCGAGTGTCCATCCAGTAACGCCTGGCAGGGCGGCTCTTGGATCTTCGCCTCTGCCAAAGTCAGTCATGAGCCTGCGTAACATCTCGGCTGTCAAGACGCCTCGCTCACCCGGACCTCTAAGCGAAGCCTCTTGGCTCTACAACGAGTCGAGTCTCGGAGCAGCAAATGTGGTAGACAGGATCGCTTACCTCGAAGGTGCCCTCGACGAAGCCAATGCCTCTATTGATGCCAAGCTACACCAGCTAGACGAAGCGGGTGTTGCCCATCTCACCCTTGCCGAGCGACTGCAGCAAGCACATGAACGCATCGCCGAGCTCGAAGCCGAGATCGAAAGGCTTCGAATGACTGGTGGTCAGAGCGCAGATACGTCTACTGCCAGTCCAAACAAGAGCGTAAGCCAACGACAGAAGGTTTTCGCCGATGTTCATGCTCAGTTGGAAGCACTCAAGAGCCGCTGGGCTGCGGATCACGACAAGCTTCAACAACGTGAGCGAGAAATCGAGCGCCGCGAAAGAGAATTGCAGGATCGCAGCACCGAAAAGCGACAATACCAGGAGGTGCTGACGGAGCTTAACCGTTTTAAAGAAGCCGCGACCTCTTTGCAGCAAGATTTGCAGAATGAGAGAGCCAAGCAAAGAAGCAAACTTGCAGAAACTCGAGCTGCTAGTCATCAGAAAGACTCGATCGAAGGCAGTCTCACACGTACTCAGGCTGAACTCGACGCGATCAAGCGCAAACTCGAAGACAAGATGGGTGGGCTTGAAGATCTCGGACGTCAATACATGGAGAAAGCCGTACAACCTGAAAGCTCGATGGGACGTCGCGAAAGAGCTCAGCTTGACAGTGAAACTGAACGCCTCGCAGAACGCTTCCAAGCCGCACAATCTGAAGTCGAACAACTCAAAGCTGAACGTAACGACCTTCTCTCTCAACGAGCCCAACTGCACAAGAAATTCGCTGATGCCAATGAAAAGTACGAGCAGGTGCTCGCTGACCTTGCTGCCTCTCGCAGCGCCTTGGCTGAGCACCAAGCACAGCTGGACGAACAAATTGTGCAGATGGAAGCCGCACATGCGGCTTTACGCTCCAAGAAAGCTGCTTACGAGAAGATCGCTGGCGATCGCGACAGGCTCAGAGCTGAACGAGATCTCATCGTGCACGATGTTGGCATGTTTGAACAGGAGCTACGCAAACTTCGACGAGAAGCCGATCGACAGGGTCAAGATCTTGAAGCACTTCGAGCTGAACGCGAACAAGCTCGTCGACAACTAGCAACAGATGAAGAAGCCAAGGATCGAGAACGAGCCGAATTCATGAATCAGGTTCGAACGCTTGTTGATCAGCTCAAGTCCAAAACAGCAGAGGTCGACAGGATCAAGACCAAGCTCGACGAGTCAGAACGATCAAGGATGACTTCAGCACCACCACCGTACGCTGAAGAGCCGTCGCTTATTGCAGCTCGAAAGATGCACGAAGCTGAATGCAAAGGTCTTATTCTTCAGATCAAGTATCTCAAGCTCAAGCTCAACCGGGAGATGGATCTCCGTGCTGATTTGACGCACCAAAAACAGTATATCAGTTTGCTTCTCCAAGGTCTTACCCGTTCAGATGATGAGCTGGGTCGATTGATCTTCGATCTCGATCTACAGCATCATGCAAGAGATACAAGGAGAAGACAAAGCGATGCGAAGAGAAGGTGGAACAAGGCTCTTAACGCAGCAACGGCGATGGCGAGGATGCAGTTGCTGGCAAGGAAGGCAGGAGAAGTGACAGAGATCAAACAGAGCTTACAGAAGGCTCATGAGGAAGTTAAGTCTCGTAGGAACGTATTGCCTTTGCAGAACCAGAAAGGGGCAGAGGTAGCAGCGGGTCCGGACCTTATTGGGTTGAAGGCTGGATTGGCGGGCGGCCGTAGACGTTGAAGCCTATGTCGCGTTCTTGTATACCATTTCGTTTTTTTTCAATCTCATTCGTTGCAAATGAGCATGTTGCCAGTGTGCTGCCCCTCGTGATGGTGTATAGGTTGTGTGTCTCTTTGCTTGCTTACTTTTCCTGAGCTGTCAGATGAGGTCGTGGAGAAGGCAATCTGGTCAAGGCAGACAGCGCCAGCCGGATCGTTATGAAGCAAGACTTGTTGACCCAGTCTACGAGCTCGTCATGCTTGAGCAAGTCAAGCCCCCAGCACTTGAGGAGACGTATGCCCAAACGAAGAAAGAATCTCTGTGTCACGTCCGTTCGTGAGCGGAGGTTCCAGCGCCGACCTTTGTGCTCATGACTTTTCAAAACTGACTGACGCTGTTCAATCACCGCCACTCAAGCGACAACACCAGAGGGTGAGAGAGGTCACAACACACTCATTCAAACCCCACACACACCTACTACATCCAGTCTAAGCATGTCATTTCAGCCCTTCAAGTGCGATCAACAACAAAATAACGCTGATACTTGCGTCCATCATCCACTTTACCCAGCAACTCTTCCGTTTCCAAAACTTTCATCCCTTCCTCCTCCCCCTCCTCTTTCCGGTTCTTTCCCGTCTTCGCATCCTCATCCATCAGCGTTACATTCCATTTCTCATCATATCTTGCAAGCGGTCTTGCATCAACCAATTTTCCCTCTCCCCCACTTCGTACTGGGTGGGAATGTACACCTTTGACCAACCTCAACATAGCTGCTAGATCCTTTTTAAGCTTTGCTCTTTCTTCGGATCCGATAGGTGGAGGGATGAGAGCTGAAAGACGATGGAGCTTGTCGAGTTGCTCATCTGTGAGTTCTTCGGATGTGGCGGAGGCGGAGGGAAGAATGGAGGTGAGACTCCAGGTGCCTTTGGAGGGAATGGCGGGGTGTGAGTTGTCGTTGGTTAGGAGACGTGCTGAGGTGGAGTATTGACGGCGCTGGACAGAAATGCTGACCGGTGATGAAGAGAAGGTCTGTGAGAGGGAAAAGATCAGATTAATTGTAAGTGGTTGTGTCTCCATCAAGCAATTGAACTCGAAATCTTGAGCCACACCACCCTTCAAAGCGGATCAAAAGACAAGAAAGCCAAATCTCACAGCAAGCAGTGCACCCAACGCTCAAGTGACTGTCCATGACATCACAGACTAGACACTCGAGCGCCCAGTGACGCATGCGACGAGAAATGCTTTACTTGCTCTATTTCCTGAGAGGTGGGATGGTTATACATATGCGACAGTGAATGGGGTCACGAACGTACCGTTGTCGACGCTCTCGCAGCTTCCTGCTCAACTTCTCGCCCCTCCAACTCCGCTTCCGCTTCGGAAGGCTCAGCATTAGCCTCCAACTGAGCAGCCATTAACGCTCTGAACCTCGACCCAGGTCTATCCAACTGCTCAAAAGTACCCTGCTCCACAATCTTTCCCTTCTCCAACACCTGAATGTTATTCGCACTCTTGATAGTCGACAATCTATGAGCCACGATCCAGACTGTAATCTTCCCTTCGCTGATGATCTGCTCGATCGCCTTGTTGACCATCAACTCTGATGCTGAGTCAAGTGCAGAGGTCGCTTCGTCAAGTAGAAGGATGGAAGGCTTACGAACAAGGGCACGAGCAATAGCGATACGTTGACGTTGACCACCAGAGAGCTGACGAGAGCCAATGACGGTGTCGAGACCCTTGGGGAGTTCGGAGATGAAAGATTCGCAACCGGCCATACGTGCTGCTTCTTCGACTTCTTCTCGGGTGGCGGATTCAGTGCCGTACTTGATGTTTTCCTCGATAGTGCCATCGAATAGGATGGGTTCTTGCGGTACGAAGGCGAGGTGCTTACGAACACTCTCGGGGCGGTACGATGCTAAATCCTGGCCAGCGAGCAAGATCTTACCCTTGGTAGGATCATAGAATCGGAGCAAGAGCGAGTGAACAGAGGACTTGCCTGCGCCAGAGCCTCCGACAAGAGCGTACGATTGTCCCGGCTCGATGTCGAGCGTGACACCACGCAAAATGGGCTGCTGAGGTCGCGAGGGGTAGGTGAAATGAACATTCTCAAATCGAACAGGGAGACGCGCAGGAGCGCTAGAAATCTGGAGTGTCTCTCCCTTGCCAAGCGCAACATTGGACTCGCGATCGATGAGCTCAAAGACTCGAGCGCCAGCACCGAGACC
The DNA here is from genome assembly GCA_019972555.1 of Ustilago shanxiensis. Lineage (NCBI taxonomy): Eukaryota > Fungi > Basidiomycota > Ustilaginomycetes > Ustilaginales > Ustilaginaceae > Ustilago > Ustilago shanxiensis. The sequence goes on along the minus strand of BPMX01000004.1, from coordinate 814,990 downwards.
CTTCATCAGCGAAGCGAAGAACGAAGTCAAGCTGACCATACCTCCACCCAAGTAAGCAGTGTACATGAGCAAGGAGGTAAGATCACCCACGGAGATCTCGCCTCGGCTTACAAGGTGCCCACCATATGTCAGGAGCGTGAGAATCGCACAATTGCCGACGAAACCAGTTCCGGCGTAGAAGAAGCCAGATGCGTAGGCTTCCTTTGTCTGCAGATCAACGATGGCTCCGATCTTTTCGTCGAAACGGCGAGACTCCTGGCGCTGAGTGTTGAATGCGGTCAGGGTTCTGAAGGCGGGAGGCGAGAGACGCTCTTCTGCCAGACGAGTCATCTTTCCAACCGCATCTTGCGTCTTGTGCGTCAAGTCTCGCAAGTACCGACCGTAGAAGACGGCACCAACAGCGGCAGGGGGCACGACAGCCATCATCAGGAGCGTCAGCTTGGACGAAATCATAAACATGGCAGTGCCAGCAAAGAGGACGGTTGCGCCTGCACGAAGACCATCGCCGATATCAGAGGTGAGGGACTCTCCGACAATGTTGGTATCGACGCTAAGTCGGCTGACGACGTCTCCTGCACCTTTGTCGGCGAGCTCAACATCCTGTCGGAGCGCGGATCGGTAGGCTTGGTTGCGAATTCCCTTGATGACACGAACACCGGAGAGCTCGAGCAAGATATTGCTACCAGCTTTGGCGCCTGCACCGATGGCAAAAATGAGAAGCATGAGGGCAGCAACGGTGCCAAATCCGAGACCGTACAGTGCGTTTTGACCGGATGTGAAGAAGTCAATAAGGCGACCGATGGCGAAGGGCACAGTAAGAGTGATGGATGACGAGATGAGAAGCAGACCGAGGGCGATCAGGATGTTTTTCTTCTGAGGCATGGCAAGCGAGAAGAGACGCCTGAGATCAGGGAAGTTGGTCGGTGCAGGCGAGGCGCCATCTTTGGACTTTGGTGCTGATTTGGCCAACTGTGCTTGAAGAAGTGCGCGAATACGAGAAGAGAGTCTCGATGCAAGCGAGCCAGATGCTGCAGGCTGGGGCGCTGATGCCTTGTGGAGACTTGATTTGTCTTCTTGTGTTGGTTGTGTTTGAGACTCTGGTGTTGTTGCTGCTTTGACCGGCTCGACCTTGTTGAAAAGAGCGGATGAAGTGGTGAAGTGCCTCAGTGTCACCGAAACTGACGCCGGAATGGATGGCTGAGACAGCAGAAGGGATCTTGCTAGGACCCTCTGTGTCGGATGCGAAACTGCACGTGTGGATATTGATCGTGTTGAGCCTAACGCTACTCTGAGCTCGGTCGTTGAGACACAAGAGCGAAAGCCAACGAGGGCGTTGGCCGCGGCCCACATGATTAAGGAAAAGGGATAAATCCGGGTCTATCAAAGTTGCAATCCCATACAAGCTTTCGATTCAAGTCGACTTGAGAGAGAGGGACAAGATTCCAGGTGCCTCAAGCCGATTGAGGCAAGTTCATCGACGTGACGAATCCGGTCGTACCACAGAGCGGTACTTGTGACCTCTTGTTGAGGACGTCGAAAGGGTCCAAATTGAGGTAACGGTGCAATGGGATCAGCGAAGAAGGAGCGGATGTGAGTGGTCGTGAAGGAGAGAGAGAGATGCTGATCTGAGATCTTCCACTTCCGCTGTGTGACGGAAATGTGCCGTTGGAATCGGCGACTGAAAATGAATCACCTTTCTCAAGCTTGTGAGTTCTCTCGTAGCTAAGCTTCTCGCTTCTCGCTTCTTGTTTGTCGCGACCCTTTTGCAAAAGAAGTGGAGCAATTCTGGAACGTCTTCTTGTCGGGCAAAATCGTCCGGACAAATTTCCGATCCACCCGATCTTGTCATCACATCACATCGACAGGCACACACACACACACACATACACATGAATGCTTTTGCATCAGCCAAGTTTTGGTGGGCAAGAATGCCAATGACTAGGGTATACATTCATCTTTTCAGTATCGACTAATCAAGCGGTCGATTCCAGAAGAACAGTCTCATCACTCGCATTCGCTTCCACCATCGAAGCGTCACTGGAAGAGTCCAATCCCAGCACAAGCTGCTTCCTCGCAGTCGCAACCACTTGGTGGGTTCTAGCCGCTGGCGATTGGGCAACCTTGTGACGAGCGCCGAATTGAAGTTGTACAACTTCGTCCGACTCATCCCCCATTTCCGACTCTGACACGCTTTCTTCGAAGGAAGACTCGGCTTCAAGCTGAGACAGCAACGAGGCTGTTGGTGCGGTCGAGCGGCGTAGTGGAGAAGAAGCGAAAGGAGAACGTGTCTTGTGACTGGAGAGTAGAGGCGAAGATATCTTCTCGGCAGTCAGGCTGCCGATCGGCGTGCCTTTGGGCAAGTTGGGATCCTTGACGCTCAAAGGCGTTCGCACTTTGCTCGGGCTCGCGTTATCAGCAACGACTAGTGCTTTGGCTGGAGTAGCAACCTTGACAGGAGTTGCGACAATTGAGACGCTGCGTTCGTGCTCGGTCTCGCGCTCTTGCTCTTGCTCCTCTTCTCCTTCCATCACTTCTTGGAACGAGGACACGTCCTCGGTGACTTCAGCCGGGAGCTCTGAGGCACAAGAAGCCAGACTTTCATCGTGCTGAGTGAGTGAGGTGTCCTGTACCGTGGCGAGATCTTCTACATGAGCGGTTTCGACGACTTTAGTCTCAGCCTCAGCTGCGTTCTTCTCCCTGGTGAGAGTAGCTTCCTCCTTTGACGTCTCCTTTTCTTCATCATCCTTTTCCACCTCCTCGGTCTGAGTATCCTCAACGGATGGCGCATCCGCAGCAACTTCTGTAGCTGCTCCCTCATCATCGGCATTCGAGATGGCTAGCTCATTCGATTCGGCCGTTGCAGATACTATTGCCTCTAAAACAGGCGGCGCACCGCCCGCAGAAGCTCTGCGATGCTTTTCAATCCGAGCAGCCATCACAACACTAGCCCTTCTCACTGCCTTCTCTTTCACCGAAGCAGCAGCTTGTGACCCTACAAGCTTACTCTTGGCTGTGAGAGAAGCAGCAATCGAGCTCTTCGGCTTCGTCTTACTGGCTAGCGAGCTCGATGTCAAGCTCGTCGGCTTCGGCTGGAACTTTTTCACCGCAGCTGCAGGTACGATCTTGTTGCGTGTTGATGCCGTCGGAGCGGTCAGCCTTGACGTCACTGATGCAAGGGTGGTAGTCTCTGCCTTCTTTGTGGCTGCTGTCTTTGACGGCAATGCAGAAGAGGTCGCTGGCTTTGTGGATACCACATACTTTGCTCGCGCGATTGCGGACGAGTTTGCGACATAATCGCTAGCGGGGTTGGAAGCTGGCGTGTGCTTTGCCGATCGTGAGTTCATGATGGATGAGACAGCTGGCTTCTGAGCTGCCCGCGATGCTGCAGTGGAGGCTGTGAGAGGCTTTCGGGTGGGTACAGGCCTGGCTACTGTGCTTGTGGATTTGTTGACAGCTTTCTTGGTGTCGGTAGCAGCTGCAGAGGAGATAGTAGCTTTGATAGCTGGCTTGACGGCGGCTTTCGTAGCTGCTTTGGCGTCGAGTCTCGCTTTTGCTGCGATCGATGCTGACGGTCCTGGCTTTGCTGGTGCTGACTTGACCGTGACAGACTTAGCTGGCTGCTTAGAACTCTGAACGCTCGATGTAGACGTAACAGGCTTGTTGACGACAATTGGCTTTGCCTGATCATCGTTGCTTGCCTTCGTTGCTTCGACCTCCTTCCCCTGGGCGTTTGCTTCCGGTTCCACCTTTCCTTCGTTCTTGTGTTGTTTGTCAACCTCCTCCGAGACAGTAGCTTCCACAACCTCGACCTTAATCGGCTCAGCCTTGGATGTGAGCGGGACAATTCTAGCCTTGGGCTCCGGGCTTGACTCAAGCGACGCTGAATCGTTCGCGACACGACTTGCAGCAACCTTAGCAGACGGTGTGGGTGCAGCAACGCGAGCAGCTGGTACCTTGACTGCTGACTGCATGATTACTCGCTGTGCCGGTACCCTACTTGCTTTGACACCCGTCTTTGGAGTTTGCATGTGCAATATACGCTCAGGCGGAGTCTTTGGCCTTTCGTCCTCATCGTCTTCCCATTCAGCCTGTTTTTTTGCTGCTTGTCTTGATTGTATCATGTCGCTGTTACTCGGTTTGATGGTGGCGACCTCTGCTGCTAGACCGTCCCTTGATGACTGTTCCTGGTCTGCGATTTGAGGAGCTGACTTTGATCGATGGAGGTGTTCGCTTCCGAAGCCCTTTTCTGAAACTCGAGGTGGAGCATTGTCGTTCTCTGTGTCTGACTCGAACCGGACAGCAACGGTCTTCTCTCGTCTCTTCTCACCATGTTTGGACGACTTTTCCGATCGCTCTCGATGACGACGCTCTCCCGATGAAGAGCTGCTCGGCTTTGCACCACCATTGTCAACCGCAAAGGCTTGCTTGTAAGCAGCCAAAAGTGCTGTCTTGCCATTTCGCCCTGATGCTGAAGCAAAAGAAGGGGTGTGCGCGTTGATATCGCGGCGCATTGCGGGTTCGTATCCATGCGCGTCGCGAGAACGCACAGACTCGCCTTGAACAACAACGTCGAATCGAGGAACGCGGAAGGTCGGTGCTCCTGATGAGGACGCTGGTGCATGGCTACGTAGCTGCTCGAAGCTAGGCTGTTTCTTCATCGTAGACTGGGTTGTGTTGTCGGAGGAAGATTTTGCCATGTCGTCGAAATTGAACGAAGGCATGCGGGCCAAGCGTGCGCTTCTGGCCGCTGCAATCTGATCAGCAAAGATACCACGTTTGACATAGGTGGCATCGTTGACGCTAAAGCCCGGAGTTGGCCGCGAGGAAGTTGATGCAGAGGATGTCGACTTTTGCAGATCTGGGAAGAAGTTGTACGCTGGAATGGAACGAGATGTTGGTGGCTGCGAGGATGACGTCGGTGCTTCCTCATATCGACTCGGTTGATGGGAAGGTGCTGGTTCCCTTGTCGATCTGCTCGATGCTGTTGTCGGTGCAGACACGTCTACAACCAACCCTCCGGTTTTGGGAAGCGCCAAATACCTCCTGATCGTCGGCGTCATTGGCTTGGTAAATCCTTCTACCCTCTCTGGCCAGATCTCCACGTACAGCTCGAACAGTCTCTTTGCCAGCTTCCTCACCTCCGGATTACTGTCTGTAGCGCCACTTTTGACACATGCTTCTACATCCGTCACCCGTCTTGCTAGCTTCTCCCTCTCCGTAACCTCAAGCACTAGCACCAACGTACCCGCTGCCACCGCTCGCAATCCTTGGCCTTTATCCCTAATCGCTTCCTTCAAATAGGCAATCACAGTGACTGGTCTACAATGCTTCACAATAAAGTGCAGCGACTTCTCCGCCCTCTTCACAGCAACCTTATTCGTCCTCGCACAAATCAACAACAGCGTCGGTACAAACACCGCTACCAAAGGTTCAAACTTGTCCCCTAACCTTGGCGCAATCGAATTCAACAGATCCCCCGCTGTTCCTGATAGTTTCGTTCGCTCCGACAACAGCGCATTGTTAATGGGCGAGGCATTCTCCTTCAGCAATGGTATGTAGTCTGGGAACTTTGCTGCTCCGCCACGTGTGATTGCCTGGATGTGCAGAAGAGATTGTTCGATCTTCTGCCACGTATGTTCCGTCTCAGCAAGGTGAAGGTTGACTGAGAGCTCGGAGAAATGGTTGTAGAGCTCGTCTGCGGTGTGGACTGCAATCTTCGCATCTGTGGCGATTGTTGGAGGCATCTTTGCCTTGGTTGCCTACACCTTTGCGATTCCTGTTGTCTCTGAGTGCAGATGTCGAACAAGTTGCGATAAGAGGAAGGAGGTTGACTGGGAAGGCAGATGCCCGATGCTGTACCGACGTAATCGTGACCCTTTTACGAAGGTGGTTCGATACTGACAGATCCGAATTCCAATTGGTCAAGATGATGATAGCGAAAGCGTCAGATAGAGAAGGGTCAAGAATCTTTGATGTGGAGAGCTCGCATGCGGAGGGAAGGCTGCAATGCAGATCCACAAATGTCCTCAATCAACATACACACTTCTCCAACCGCACGCGACCCGGACAACTTAGAAAAGTGCGATTTCTTGAACAATTTTACCCAAGAGTCAGTTGCAGACGGCTCTCTCTTGCCTCCAGAAAATTTAAAAAAGAAATGGATTGAATGGCATTGTTTGGCACGCGTTCTCCGTCACGTGATACGACGTTTGGCTCTTTCTTCGCAACACCATGCGATGTACTTGATGATTGCACTCCTTCGCCAAGCAGCATCTGTTGCAGCACTCTCACACAAGACACCGCACAGCGCGGCAATGAGGCTTTGTCAAAGAGATGTAAATTAAGTCCTGTAATGGTGAGAAATAGCACTGGTCACAAAACTGACAGGTTAACCCTTTCGCAAAGGCATTCTGAAACCTTCTCGCAACAAGTTCAGACTCTTCCTTCCGAAACTCACATCTCGTCCTCGTCCAGCCGCCGCACCTCTTCCACCGGCATACCTTTCCTCTTCAGCCTCTTGAGCGTACCTCTCGAATTCTGCTTCATATCCAGGCTCCCTCTCCATCTCATCATCCTCGTCTTCCTCGTATCTTTCATCTTCCTCATATCCCATGGTGCTCAACCTGTTTCCGCCTCCTCTGCCGACGTTCATCGACCTACGTGGGATGTCCATGGAGACAAAGCGTTGAGTCGGGGCCATGCCGAATGCACTCTGACTCCTAGGCGGCAACGTGGTCGAATCTCTTGCTGGTGAGGACAAAACACGTTGGCGTTCCATTGTGAAACTCTGCTTCGGCACTCCCAGTCCTCCTGCGTAGCTCTTTCTGGTGCGGAGCTTAGGGAGGAAGGTACTGCTTGCCCGTGGTTGAGCTTCAGCGACAACAATGGATGGTTTCGAGTTGTTATTGATGCCTGCCGAGGGTCCAAAGGTTGATTCGCGCTTCTTGCGCCCGAAGGGAAGGCGGAACCGCGACTTCTTGCCGATGCTTTCAGGAGAGTTGTAGTCGGAAGAACCATACTGTGTCTGTTGGGGGAAGTCACGCGGTGGGGGTACAAGACCAGTGCTGCTAGTTCCATTGGTGAGATCGATGATGCTCGGTGAATTGAGAGTGCCATCACCTGGTCGACGCGGGTTCCTGGGTGGGCGTTGAGGGCCGCCGGATGCACTATCGATCGAGGCATTGTCCGCGAGAGTGGTGCCGTAGCCAAAGTCTGTCTGGGTCGCGGAGGGCACGGGTAGTCTTCCAGGGCCACCTGCAGGACGCGAAGCTTGCATGCTTGCACGCCCGGTGTACTCAGCTGGTGTCGGTCGACCAAATTGCTGTGCTGGTGCGAGACCGGGTGATCTGGCTGATCCTACAGAGTCTACGACTGAGCTCCTCACGCCGCTAGTGCCATTCGAGCCGTTTCGTTGATGTTCGAGCGGAGTGCCAAAGGAAGCGTCACCAGCTCGAGCACCTCCAGCAGAGCTAGGCATCGAGGGAAGCTCCTTCCGCAGACTAGCACTTCCAACACTCGATCGCAACGACTGACGTGGGTCTTCGGCAACTCCATCAGCCCGTGGCGCAACGCCGTCAGGGATGGTCTGCAACGCCGAAGGGCGCAGCTCGCGCATGCTTGCGAAGCTGGACATACGACCACTGCGAGCGTCTGCAGGCGACATCTGACTTGGGTGCACTGGGATCCTTTGATCGCTCGACGGCTGCAAAACAGGTGTAGCCTGGGTCTGAGGCGAAGGCGAGTTGAGATACTTTTGCATCAATGGGTTCGAAGCTTTCCTCATTCTGGCTGGGTCAGACCCTGTGTATCCGTGCTGCGGCTGATACTGCTGCTGCTGAACGATCCTGCCGTTTGTGCTACCAAATGTGTTGTTTTGAGGAGAGGCGGGTTGGAAAGGCCCAAGGTCAAGGCTATTCTGGCTGGCCATACCCGGTGGATTTTGGAAGATGGAGTTACTGTTACTCATCTGTGCCCGAGCTTTTGAGTCCATATCTGCCTCAGCGCCGTTCCGGAAAAACGAAGAGGTTGACCTGCGTGCTTTGCTGAGCATACCATTCATCGTTGGACTGGGGGCGTCGAGTGAGCGATCTGCGCTGAACGAATTCTGTCCTGGACGTGGGCTACCCGAGCCTTGCGAGCGCTTGCTGGGGTTGCGACTGGCGATGCTGCCGTTGATGCTACTGTTTCCAGGCCCAGCTGAGTTTTCACGACTCGGTCCATTGCTGTTGCCAGTCAGCTTCGAAAAAAGACCACGGAAGCCCTTCTTCTTGCGCTTGCCGCTATCGTCACGATCAAGATCGAGACCACGGGGTCCAGCTTTCATGGGGTCGACATAGCCTTCGCCTGAGACCATGCGGGATCGCTCGAATGCAGCTGCATCCGGAAGCGAAGAGTCGCCGTCTCCTGGGAAGCCGTAGTAAGGTCTGTTCATGGCAGATGGAGATTCGGCAGCCATCGAGGTTCCCGGCAAGAACCCGTTCTGGTTGATGCGGTGCTCGGCACGGTCCTCCTGTCCAACATGCATGTCGATCATCGATCCACTGTGCATCAAAGAAAGCTGAGATGCACCAGAGCGGGCGGCAAGACGCGAAGGCGTGCCGGTCGGAGAGGTGCCCATGAACGATCGAGAAGGTGGCATGAGACTGTCAGACGGGCTTGGAGGGTAGCCTGCTGAGGCGGATCGGCCGCCTTGCTCAGCAGCAGACCGCAGATCCTGGACGCTTGCAGCGCGGGCTGCCTGTGCAGAGCTGAAGGGCACTCGACGACCACTGGTGGGGGTGAGCATACTGCCGGGTGTGGCTGCGGCTGCTACAGCAGGAGACGCTGCGGACACTGGCAGCACGTCGTCAGGATCGCTGGCCGAACGACCTGGAATCGCTTGAGGAGGCGTTCGTGTCTGCAACGGTGTCACCGGGAAAGCTGGCAAGGCCATAGGTGGCGGTGTTGCTGTGTTGGCGCCCGCGGTCATCTTCTTTCGTGCGGCCTGTGCTGCGGCGACATCACGCTCCTTCTCCTGCTTCTGCAAAGGGGTCAGACCGCTGTCTTCAGCGGAAGTCTGAATGATCGACTGTCGCTGAACAGCAGAAGCTTCACGAGGCGGCGCAAAGGGCGAAGAGAGACCACGCTCGACCGGCATGGGCGATTCAGCTCCCAAGATGCTGCCACGGCTGCTGATAGAGTCATTGTGTTGTCGAGCCTTCTTCTCAGCCTCGAGACGCATCCTCTGCTGCTCCATGGCGATGTACTTGGCTTGCACAGCAAGGAAAGTCTGCAGCGTTCGCCAACGGAACGAGGATGCTGGAGGATTCATCTGAGTGTGAAGCTTGAGACGCTCGACAGTAAGAGGCTCACCTTTGCCGATCTTCTTGCGAGGTCGACGTGAGCCTCGAGAGTCTCGGTGACTGCTGATGCTATCGCCGTGACCGCTACTTCCACCATTGAATGCACCGTTGCCGTTGGCTGCCTCTTCAGCCTCAAGGCGAACAGCCTCCTCAAACTCCTTGTCACTTTCGCGTTCCCATACACCTTCGCCAGTGACGCGGATGTCGATCATGTCCTCGTCACGCATCATGCACTCCAAGCAGACTTCGGGATCGTTGAGACTCCTTCGCACACCGTCTGGGCCGATCAAGCCTGACGGCAAGCCATCCGGTCGGTGCTGCAGTTCGAAAGGTGGAACTAGAGAGCGCTGTGCCATTAAACCGGGATACTGTCGTCCTCCAACCTTCTGCGGACCGGAGTTGGGTGATGCAAAGACCGGATAGGGGCCGTTGCTGCCGCTCGACACATTGGCAGCGGCCATGGCGGCGCTGAAGGCACCGACGCTCCTTCTTTGCTCGCGTGCTTGTAGTCTCTGCAGCTGCGATGTGCTGTATGTCTGACCCGATCCAGGTGCGTCACCCGTAGCAGAGGCAAGGGCGTTCGCAGCACGATTGCCCACGGCGATGCTGTGTCGATCTCCGTTCCCGCGAGCAGCGACATTGGATGCCGAGTTGAGCAGACCGTTGCGGTCAGAAAAGCTGCTGAGATTGTCCGCGGGGACGAGCTGCAAAGGTTTGAGCTGATTCTTGAACGTATCAGAGCGACCCTTGTGCGGCTTGGATGACTCGGACTGCTTCTTGCCGTTCTTGCGCTTCATTCTGCGTCTTCGCTCCCACTCTGCTCGGGCCTCTACTTCGCCATCTGGTGGTGCGCTCGACTCTTGTGATACGCTTTCAACACTTGGCGTGTCTGGTCGATCGACCATGTCGTTTCTGGCCGAACCGACAGCGCCGGCCTGGGCCAGAGCCACGTTGGCTGTGAGACTCGCAGTCGACTTGCGGCGACCGCGTTCCAGGACAGGAATAGGTGGTGCCTCGGCAGGTGGAGCCGTAGGTGGCGCTGATGACTGTGTCTGCATCTCCATGTTGGCCTGATTGGCGGCCTTAGCCTGTGATTGGAGATGCGCAAGACCGGCTGCCTTTTGTGCAGGGCTGATGTTAGCAAGAGGCTTCTTGCGGTAGTCTGAGACAGGTTTCTGATCAGTAGGTCCATTCATGAGCATACCTGGCGCAAGTGGTGGCTGACTCTTGATCGCCTCGGATGGCAAAGGTGGTGGGATGACATTGTCAGCAGGTGCTGGGCTTGGTGCTCCCTCGGTGAGGATGGTGTTGCCTCCGTTGCGAGGTGAATTAGAGGCGGAGGTAGAGACAGCAGGCTCAGCTACACGAACGTCCTTCGCAGGCGGTGGCGGAGCGTCCTCTTGTAGTGCTGGAATGGACTGCTTCCGATTTTGGGTATTTTCAGGCGATTGACGCATGTTCTGGGCTGTCTCATCAGAGGGAGCAGCGATGGTGGTGGAGGACAGCGGAGCATTTGCTGAGGTCGGTGCCAGACCCTGTGTTTTGATGGGAGCGAGGGTTGGTTCGACATTCGAGGACGGCACAGCGTGTCGAGTTTCCGGCGTATCTCGGTTCGTGACATTCTCGTTGATCAGAACATCGGCAGAGCCGGTAGGGATAGCGGCGCCCGACAACGTGCTTGGGACAGGTAGCGCTTGCGCTTGTGTCGGAACGACGTAAGGAGCCGATGCAGCGGCAGGGACTGCCTGCGCTTCTCGAGCGACTGCAGTTGTCGGTGTTGTCACCGCCGTGTTTGCAGTTATGGGCACAGCTCGAGTCGGAGCCTGAGATGAGGGCTCGTCCCAGAAAGAACCGGGCAGACCGCCAGGAAATGAGCGCTCATCGGGCGAAGATCCGTATCCAGAGATACTTTGATCGAGCCAGGGGCGAATGGAATTTGGCTGTGTTGAAACAATGTCGACTGCGCCAGGTGTGCGTGCTCCGACTGTTTCACCGGCGAGATCCTCTCGATCGGATGTCCTAGCCTCATCGCCGCTGGTGAAACCTGCGCTGTTGGCCGTTTGGAAAGAAAGGACGGAGGCGCGCTTGGTTTGGTTGAAAGGCGTGGTCGAGGTGGTGCCAACGCTGCTGCGGTTGCTGGGGCCATCATGCATCCAGTTGGAGCCACTGAGATGGCTCATGGCAGTACCTGGACGGCTCGAAGTTTCGGACTGAAGCGTCTCGACTGGCTGCATGTACGCATCGGCGGACGAGACAGGACGAGGCGGCTTGAAGGCAAGGATAGTACCTGATTGCGAGCGTGAAGGCTGATGCTTAGTGGAACGAACGATTGGAGTGGCCGATGGATCAGTGTACTGAGGCTGCTCTGGTGTAGCAGCTGTGACAACAGGCGAAGCATTTGGGTACGGCTGGGGGGTTCCTGGCGGTTTTGGTGTAGGCGCTCCGTCCTGCGATGAGGCTGCACGTGCATGAAGGGTGCTGGCGTAGCTGGCGGAAGCAGGAATCTCTGCCGTGTCGCTGGACGGCAGCCGTCGACTGGAAGGTGTGGATGGAGTCTGGTCCATAGTGGAGGTGGATGGCAGCGAAGGCAAAGCCTTGTTGGACGAAGCTGGACTCGCGGAGAAGCGGTTGTTTTCCTGGACGGCCATCGGCGGGGCACCTGAGTGATTATGTGCGACAGTCTTGGCGGATGCTGCTGCTGCTGCTGCTGCTGCTGCTGCTGTCATCGCAGATGTGGTGGCTGTCGAATCGCGCTCTGCAAAGTGTGATGATACCGGATGGTGTGAGTTGAAGGAAGACAAGCATGACGGGTCAGTACGACGTTACAAAACATGATTCTATTCCGTCGCCGTCGGCTGCCGAATAGACGGCCGAGAATACTTACCAGTGGGTCGAGTGCTCTGCATTGAGCTCGCAGCAGCAGAATCACTGGCCTTTTGTGGTGGTGCTGCTGCTAGGGCAGAAGTAGACCCGAGATTGAGATCGAAGCCATCGTCGAAGCTGATCTGGGCCCACGTCGGTTTGCGTTCCAGGTCGGATTGAGATTCGAGCAAATGCGAGTTGGGCGCCGTGGCCGATGCCGATGCTGTGGAGTTGGTACCTTGCATGACGATGTTCAGAACAAGCTTGAAGGCCGCGGCGATTGTTTTGGTTCAACTGAGATCAGCGCCACGCCGGACAGCAGCTGAACGAAGCTACTATGGCAGACGCAGTTCCCTTGAAATGCTAAGCTCGTACGCAGCCGGGGCTGAAGTCAATATCAAGGTTTGTCTGGGCAGCACACGAAGTTGGCTGTGTGCTAGCGACACCAAAGTTGTTTGACTGAGCGCGGACCAGTCCTGGATCAGTGAATGCCGACGCTGCTGCAGAGAGATGGTTGTCGTATCACAGGTGATGTTAGAGTCGATTGTACATGACGCAAGCAATCGGAGGTTCGAAGTGGTTTTCGTGGCTTTGAGGAAAAGGGCTTGCAGCTGCTGCTAAAGCTTGAGCTTGAGCTTGATGAGAGAGGGTCGAGTGGGAGAAAGCGAGCAGCTCAGCCGAGTTGATGCCTCGCTGGTGTCGGAGTGGGCCTTTTTTTTTGGGAAGATGACGGGATGTAGCAGGAGTATGAATGATTCCGTGTGAGGAGAAGAGCCGAAAAGGAGGAAGGATGGGAAGGGAAGATGGTGGGATTAGAATGTGAACAATGACGAGCGACAAGGAAGTTGGTCAGTCGCAGAGGCTGTGAGAGTGAGCGAGTGTGTGAGCGAGTGAATTGGCTGGTTGGTCCGGTCGGTCGAGACAGGCAAAGAGCCTCACGAGCGCGACCTGAGAGCAATTATCATTATTTAGAAACCGTTTCCGCGGCGGCTTGCACAACAAAAAAAAAAAAAGAAGAGGCGGACGAATGAAATGCAATTGCAGAGCTAGTCAAAGTAAGAAGTGACATGAAAAGAAGGGTAAAGTGCTGAAAGCCCAAATCTCTTTTTTAGAATTTCCTTCCTATTTTACTTTACCCCTCTGGCGTGTCACGGAGAAGTAGCGAAGAGTGTCTACACAGCGTCTCTATGCCGCGTCTTGCGTGGAACAAAAAGATGAGGAGAAAAAGACAGGCGGAATCGCTCAAGTCAAAATCACAGGCGCACGGGCGTAGCGGGGACGTCAGAAGAGAGAGGGATGAAGAGCGAGAAAGAGAGCAGAGGGTCCACAAGACGTGTGTGGTCGTCAAATGAAATCGAATGCATACCGCAGCTCATCTAGCTGCTGCTGCGTGTTTAGCCACTACTACCTCTGCCCACATCTTACTTCTTGCCGTTGATATCATTGCTCGATATTGTTTCACCATTTCATCGCAATGTTGTGGCTGTGACTTGGACGTGGCGTAGAGTGCGACTTGACAAAGCCCCAGTAAACTCATCAAGAGGAGAAAGATATCGTGCTTGACACAGACGCCAGTGATCTTCGTCTTCTTCTATCTACCTGCAGTACGCATCCATGCTGCTACTGTATCCGATCAGACCATATACAGTCTGAACAGAATGAATACTGTACGATGCTAGAGCTCGAGTCGTTCGGCTAGTGCTGTCCTGTTATCGCCGAGGACGGCTGTCATTCCTAAACTTCACCTTTCATTTGCGTGTTGACAAGCACCATGCCGTCCTTGCCTTCTTTTGTGCACTCTGTTCACTCCGTGTATTTACCAGTCAGTATACTTCGCCGGAAATGTTGTTGAGCTTCCATGAATTTTGTCGGGTTCGCCGGCATAACCATCATCGATTAGAGCTGTTTTGCAAGTCGTACTGTGTTTACAAAGCCACCGCCTGCAATGCCGACGGTTGAGCCGATCAAAAGACCACACTCATCCCTTTCTCGCTCAGCCACGAATCACCGACACTACTCCGACCTATCATTTGCGATCACTTTCTTCAAGAAGAGGCGAATCGTTTCGACTGATCTCAAATTCATCTCTCGTCTAAGAGAGCCTCGCCTAGCATTCGCATCATCCGTGCATTCAGATCTGTGCTTTTTCCTTTCTTCCTGGTGTCTCGGCTAAGAGAAAGACGCCCCAACCCTTTCTTTTTGAGTGCCGCGTTGAACTGTATCGCGACTGACCGGCAGCAAATGAGATAGAGTGAAAGAGGCGGACATCCTGTCAAAAGCGAGCAAATTTGGTTTCCCGACGGGCAGTTTGAAATTCCTTCCAAAATTGGACAGATTCGATGAGAGAGGAGCAACTTCCGTCCCGATGAGATCTCACCTTTTTCCAGGCGGGAAGGGAGAAGAAGTTCACCTAGCAAAGCGAAACCTCTCTCTCCCTATCCTACATGTGGTATCTCAGTTGTGTCTGCCGCCATCGGTGGATAGACAGAGCAGTCAACAAGTCCTTCTTGTTCGGTCGTCGAGGTCTGCGCGCAGTAGCCCGAACTTGTTGCCCTGTATCAATACAGCAGTGCACTGGACAGCCACATACTTTTCTGTTACCGTCTCACCAACTAACCAATATCCAACGCCTGTGTTTCGTGCCAACATGCATCAGACATTTGATGCAATGTAACAAGCGCCACAGACACATCTCAATCAGATCGATGATGTTTGATTTTGTATGAGAAAGACCATTGCAAAGAGTGTGTGCTACAGTGAGTTACAAGTACACTAGTCATCCAGACCGCCGAAGAGTATCAGCCTTCGCGCGTCCTTCCATCAAGGTGGACTGCGGCGAGACTGCACCGCGCGGCAGGATCGAAGACTAGACATGTTCGACAATGACCTTCCAGAAGACCAAAGCAGATTGATGTGCAGAGACGTGGATTTGCTCCTTTTCAATTGACCAGCAATTGTCCACAGAGCAATCCACCAACTCAATGAGATCCTTCTTCCTTAGGGAGCACCGCCGATCCAAGACCAGGACAAGCCATCAAGACGGCCCTTGGACATGTCGGCGAGCTGCGAGAAACCCGTTGGAGTAAAGTCGAGGTCGCCCCATGCACAGCCAACACATCGATCAGCTACAGAGACAGTAATGGTCTTACCGCCATAGGTAGCTGCGATCTTGTGGCCACATGCAGGATTGTTGTTGGGGTTACCCGTGCCGAACGAGTCGAAAAGAGACGCAGAGATGGCAACAATGTAGTCCGAGTCGTTGTTGGTCCAGCCACAAGCGCCCAAGCCAGGAGCGTAGTAAGTGGCCTGACCGCCAAAGTGACCCGAAGTAGCCTGTGACGACGATGACGATGAAGATGAAGAAGATGTTGATGAAGAAGAAGATCCGGAGTCGTTGTTGTTGTTGTTGTCCTTGCCGCCGTTGTTGGTAGCTTGGTTCTTGCTTCCGGTAGCGGCAGCGGCAGCAGCACCGTTGGAGGTAGAGGATGCAGCTGCGTTATTCGAAGTGGAAGCGGGAGATTCCTCATCCTCATCAGCGCAGTCGTCCGAGTTGTCCTGCTGCGATGAGGCATCGTCGCCATTGTCGGTGTTGGTGGACTGCTCCTGCTGCTGCTGTTGCTGAGGCTCGGACTGCTGGGTCTCCTCCTGCTTGGCAGGTGTGGAAGACTGGTCAGAAGAGCTTGGCGATGAGGATGAAGAGGCAGCGGAGTCGGAGCTGGACGAGGAGCTCGAGCCATCTTTGCCCGACCAGTACTGATCATAACTGGGTGGAGTCTGACCTTGGGCAAGAGCAGCGATGGCAGCCTGCTGCCATTCCGCGTTCTTTGCGTGGAAGTCATCGTCCCACTTCTTGAGAGCAGCGGCCTGAGCAAGCTGCTCAGCGGTCTGCCTCCTTTGAGGGATCATCTTGCCCTGTGCAACAGCAATCGAGCGACGAGCAGGGCGGTTCTGGACCATGGAAGCGTGACGTCGGACGGCGGCATTGTGGGAGATGGTGGGCTGGGCGGCCTGCGCCACAGTCATGAGGGTAATGGAGAGGGCCACGAAGGCGAGGAGAACGGTCTTGGCGCAGATCATTTTGGTCTAGTTACTGATGATGCTGGTGATTGAGTGAGAGCCGATTTCGGGATTAATGAAATGAGTGCAAGTGCAAAAGACCGAAGGGTATGGGAAAGATTCTGTGATGCCGTCGCGATCAACGCTGCTGGATCTAGTAGAAAGGGAATAGAAACCGAAAGGGGGAGGAGAGGACAGAAGGCGAGAGAGAGGGGGAAAGATAGTGGAAGAAGGGAAGAAAGATGGCAGCCGACTCGATCTATTTCGTCTAGGTAGAGTATATGTATCGGAGAGGACAAGTGTAGGAGAAGAAAGGCTGTCGTGACAGGCTACACAAAGAGCGCGTTGGCATGGCGAAGATCTGCGCAGACTACTGTAGCTCAGAAGAGAAGGACTTGGTGCAGGGTCTAGCGAAGCAATCATAGGCAGACAGCGCAGTGTCAGGCAGAGAGGTCTTCCGTTTGATGCATGCAGGAGCGTGACAATTGAGCAGGTGCATGGCATGGCTCTCACTTGACTGGACGATGCGTTGGCTGGCTGGTGAGCGAAGCGCATGTACGCATAGCACTCGGGCAGCAAACGACGAGGACAAAAGCATGAGCAGGAGCAGGAGCAGGAGCATGAGCAGCAGAGCTGAGTTTGACAGCGCGACCACCAGCTTGGAAGGGGTTCGCACAGAGGAGCAAGCATGGCGCACAAAGTGATTGCTTGATTGCTTGCTACAGTCGGATTGATGCACACATGCGCACGCTAAGCTAGCTTTTGGTTCGGGTGAAAGCTGCAAGAGGTGCATTGTGTGCAGAGTAGCGCATCCGAACTCTCACGCCTTCGCCGAGCGTTTTGAGCTTTTTGACAAGTGGAAAAGTGCCGCGATCAAGCTTCCAAAAAACCGGCAGGAATCCGTTTGCCAGCAAGAGACATCGTCGTGTTCTCTCTCTCTCTCCTTCGCGTCTGCAGCCAAGAGTTAGCTTCACAGATTGAGACCCTCGCTCCCTTTTTACCGAGGCGTTCTGGTCCTTGCCTCTCACGAGCTAACTAGTGTAACAATAGTAAATAGTCCGAGAGCAATGTGCTGCCACCAACCGGCAACATGCAGATCTTTCCTAGATTCTTCGGCACCGGAGAGGCGCACAAACAGGAAGAAGGAGGAAGAGGGAGGGCGAGAAGGGTCTGTTAGAAGAGAATTTAATTACTGAATGCCTCGGCGAAGAGACTCACTGCACATCGAAAGCTTCTTGTGGCTCGGTATCAAGGCTTTTTCTGCTCCTGCATCTCTCGATGAGCTGACTTTTATCCTCCTGAACCAACCATCGGCACGTTAGAGCAAACATCAGCAGCCTGCGACACAGAGAAGCGAACACGTTCCGCCGCCGGAAAGATGATGTGATATGAGGACATACACCATCGACATGAAGCGGGAATGCAAGCGAGAGGGGGCTTTCCTGATACAGTCGTAGGCCGAAGCAAGGAGCGGAATGTGGTTTGAATCGTCGATTGCTGTTGCCTTGATTTCTCTCAATTTGTTTGTTAAGCTGCACTGCAACAACACCGAATTTTTTTTCGCAACATTCTTTGTCCGAATTCCGAATCTTGAAATCAAGAATTTCAGAATTGACCCTTTTTTTCGCAGCTCTTTCGAAAATTTTGAGACAGAGAGAGAGAGAGAAGAGCAGCCAACTCTATTCAGACCTCAGTCGAGATCAGGAATGCCTTTCTCCTTCACCGTCACTCAACACCATTCCCTCATTAACCTCAACAATGGCGAGGGATTTCAGGCCTAAAGGCGCCAGGTCCGCGAGCGACAAGCCATCTCAGGGTGGTGGCGCTGCTTTCGCCCCACCGGCTGCTAAGGCTACCCCAACCAAAAACTTCACAGACTCGCCAGCGCCTCCGAAATCGACACCGAAGAAGGCTGTTACCCCCAGCAAGAGTAACAGCAACAAGAAGAACAAAGCATATGATTCGGATGATAGTGCCGATGAGGAGACGCTGATGCGTGAAATCGAGAGCTTCGGTGGTTCAAAGGAAGATCTTCAGCTCATCTCGAAAGCCAACGGCAAGAAGAAGTCAGATGTCCACATCGATGAGGCCGCCTTCTCCGGAGAGGTGGCTGCTTTCCTCAAGCAGCTTCAATCCGATTCCAACTCGTCTGAGCCCGTCGCCTCTGCATCATCCACTAAGGCTATGTCTGTCAAGAAGCAGAACAAGGATGCTAAATCCGTGGCTGAACACAGCAATAAAGCCGAGGTCAAGAAGCAGAATACACAAGAACCCGCCAAGGACAAGCAAAAAGCAAATGGAAAGGCCAAGGAGAACAAGGAAAGCAAGCAGGCCGAGGCAAAATCGCAAAAGCCACCAAGACAAGCCAGCACGCAGAACAGCATCACAGAGAGCACTACTGTGCAGCGCATGGGCAAGGGCAAAAAGATGGTCTTTGACGACGAAGGTGTCGGCAAGGAAACCAAGGTCAAGCCATCTCTTATCTCCAACGGTCCATTACGACTTGAAGCTGTACCATCGTGGATGTCGCAGACCCTGCCCAAGCTTCCTTCTACCACCACCTCCACTACCAATGACTCTCTAACGCACGATCGCATCACCCAGCTGCTCGACTTGGGAGCCGATCTACTGCGTCAAGAGTGCCGAGCCTACGACGATATTACAAGCAGCGAGACCTCGCTCAACAGGGCTGGCGGCAGTATCGGCACCCTCACTGCTTCCGATGCACAATTCGTTCGCTCACTTCTCTCCTCCGAAGGCGGCGGTACCCTCTCAGACAGAATCTCTGCACTCACCCTCTTGGTCCAGAGCAGTCCGCTTCACAACGTCAAGCATATGGACAACCTGCTCAACATGACTCGCAAGAAGAGCCGTGAAGAGGCCAGCCGTGCCACTCGAGCACTTGCCGATTGGCTTGCCAGTGAAGGTGGTTTGGGCTCAAGAAAGTTGAGATACTTCCGTGATCAGCCTCAACTTGCTGCCGCTTCCGCCGCCCTTTCCTCGGGCGACCTTGTTGCTGCCGAAGCTGCCAAGTCGCATTTGCTGCTCTGGGCATTCGAAGACCACTTGAAGAAGTTCTACTTCCAGTTCCTCCAGATCCTCGAAGTTCAATCGCACGATACCATCGCCTTCACCCGTAAGCAGGCCACCACCCAGATCTACATTCTCCTCCGAGACAAACCCGAACAGGAGCAGAACCTGCTTCGCCTCTTGGTCAACAAGCTTGGTGATCCTGAACGTAGCGTTGCCTCCAAGACGAGCAACCATATCCTCGAGCTACTCACTGCACACCCTGCGATGAAGTTCATTGTTGTTCGCGAAATCGCCAATTTGATCATGCGACCCACTCCTGCTGCTAGTGCAGAAAAGGACAGCGATGCACCCGCGCAGAGCAACCACAGCACTCACGCGCGATACTACGGTCTGCTCACACTCAATCAGACAGTATTAACGGCTAAAGACGAGGCTACCGCCAACCACCTCATCTTGCTATACTTTGAGCTCTTCGAAGGCATCCTCAAGCAGAACGAGATCAAGGAGGCCAACGGTACTGCCGAAGGTGAAGAAGCCGAAGAAACACCCAAGAAGAAGGACAAGAAGCGATGGAAGGATCAACCGCGCAGAGGCAAAGGCAAGAAGGGTAAAGGCAAGCAAGCCGCCTCGGCCAAGGTCGAAGAGCCCAAACTTGTCAAAGATGCCGAGTCCAAGATGGTCGTTGCTATCCTCACTGGTGTTCGACGAGCTTTCCCTTTCGCCAAGATCGAAGCTTCGGTGTTTGAGAAGCACGTCAACACGCTGTTCAAGATCTTGCACTCGGGATCGTTCAACATCAGCATTCAGGCTTTGCAGCTCATCTTCCAGCTTACCATCTCCAACCCGCATCAGGCGTCTTCGGCGGTGCTCACATCCGCTGCCATCACTGATCGATTCTACCGCGTACTCTACGATTCGCTTCTCGATCCAAGGTTGGAAGCATCAAGCAAACAGGCCATGTACCTTAATCTCATTTTCCAGGCTCTCAAGGCGGATTCGGAGCCCGAGAGAGTCAAGGCGTTCGTCAAGCGTATCTGTCAGATTCTATCTCTTCACCAGCCTTCGTTCATCTGCGGTTGTCTGCATTTGCTCGGTGAGCTGTTCAGACGCACACCTGGATTGCGAGCTATGCTGACCGAGCCGGAAGAGGATGACGAGGAGCACTTCCAGGACGTTGCTTCCAGCGACGATGAAGAAGAAGCTGATGCAGAGAAGAAGAAGCAGTCCGCTGGTGCTGCAATTGCGAACAAGGAGAGCACGAAATATGATGGCAGGAAACGAGAGCCGCGATTCGCAAATGCTGGCACGACTTGTCTCTGGGACGTCCTCCCTCTTCTCTCCCACTACCACCCTTCCGTCTCGGTTCATGCACTCCAGCTCTTGGAAGGAGGCAAAATTACCACCAACGCCGATCTCAGCTTGAACACACTCTCGCACTTCCTGGACCGATTCGTCTACCGCAACCCTAAGCAGAAATCATCTCTTCGAGGTGCTTCTGCCATGCAACCGATGGCGCAAATCGGTTCTGGTGTAACTCGGTCCCGAACCCACGCACTCAACGAGGATGAATTCTTCAACACCGAAGCATTCTGGAAGAAGCGTGCTGAAACCATCCCGGCAGACCAGTTGTTCTTCCATAAGTTCTTCAACCTCAAATCGAAGCAGCCCACTGCGGGTAGAGTGCAGACTGGTGGTGATGATTCTGATGCCCTGGTAGGCTCGGATGATGAAGACATTCCGACGGGAGGTAAGGATGTGGAAATGGAGGCTGAGGAGAGCGAGTCGAGCTTGGACAGTGATGATGATCCGGATGAGAAGGAGATCTGGAAGGTGATGAAAGCAACAATGCCGGGTAAGGAGGAATTGGAGGGTCTGGATGACAGCGACGGAGAAGATGATGAAGAGTTCGACTATGTTGATTCTGACGAAGAAGCTGCACCTGCTGCTGAAGACGAGGATGAAGAATCGAGCGACGGTGAAGGACCTAATGTCATTCCAGGCATGACTTTCTCTGATGACTCCTCAGATGAAGATGAAGTCTCTTCTGCGCCAACCAAATCTACCAAACCAAAGAGCGCTGCTGAAGCCAACGATTGGGAAGACGACGAATCCGACTCTGGCAACGTGTTTGACGAAGACGACGACGATCTTCTTCCCTTCACCGATTTCAACTCTAAGAAACGTGGTGCTGATTCTAGCGATGAAGAAGGAGAACAACTCACAGGTGCGGATGCAAAGAAACGTAAGAAACAGCAGGATAAGAAGAAGAGGAAAAAGTCAATGGCCAACTTGCCTACTTTTGCTAGTGCCGATGACTATGCTCACTTGCTCGGTGGAAGTGATGATGAGGATATGTGACAAAACCTTACTCTTTCAATATCTACAGTATAGCTTAGTTCTGATCTCAGTGTTGTGTCTGATGACTGTCGAAGTGAGAGAGAAAATTGTGGAGTGTTCGGCTTTCTAAACGGTTATTTCGGTAACTTTTTCTACACGCGCGCATTGACCCGCTAATGCAGACTTCTTTGCGCAATTCATCTTTCCATTGTCCCACAACATGATTTCCACCTCCTACCCACGTCAAACCTGTTCCGTTCGGTAATAGCAACAATGGCACCGACGCACAAGCAGCGCGAGTTGAACATCCTAATCACCGGCTTTGGTCCATTCATGACCATCGATAACAATCCTTCTTGGCTCGCAGTAAAGCCTCTACACAACACTGTGCTTGATCTTCATCAACCACCTTCACTTTCCCCCTCCTCCTCCCCAGCAACAACCGATGGAGCAAATGGAGGGGATGGAGCAATATATGAAGCGAAAAGGGCAAGGATACAGAGTCTGCAGGTACCAGTACATTATGGATCGGTGTTGGATTTGGTTCCGCGGATTCACGGTGGGAAACCTCAATCTCCTGAAGCGAAGTTTTGGTATGATAGCAGATTAGATGGTGCATGGGCGGGAAAAGAGGGAGAGACATATCCCTCTGGATATACAGAGCTCGAAGCTAAGCAATGGGACGTTGTAATTCATGTGGGTGTAGGTCGAGGTGGTAGTCTTCGTTGCGAAACGCAAGCACACAAAACAGGCTACGGCAAACCCGACGCAAAGCAAGAGTTCGCTCCCCTCCTCCCCCACACACCTCCATCATCCATCGATGCCAAGTATCTCGACAAACAAGGTCAAGTTCGAGGATTCGGCGACTCAGCCTACAAACAGTTCAATGATATCGAAACTACCCCTATCAACGTACCAGAGCTTGTAACCTGGTTGAAACAAAGTGGAATGGGAGAGAGCGAGGTGGAACAGAGTTTGGATCCAGGAAGATACCTGTGTGACTTTATCTTTTATTGCTCGTTGTGCGAGGCGAAAAGGAGAGGGGATGGGGAGGGGGCGAGCGTTATCTTCATACATGTTCCACCAGCGGGTCAGAATTTGCAAGTGGAAAGATGTAGAGAAGCAATTAGAGCTGTAGCTTGGTTTATGGCTGAGAAGAGAGCTCGGATTACTTCTTCAACCTAGAGAAGAACATGTTGCAATTCAAGAAAAGGAAGGCAAAGAGTGCTGTGTTCAACAGTATGATCTTTGAAGGTATTGGTGAGTTGTGATCTGTGCGTGTGTGTGGGGTGGGAGAATTTGACCGTTCAAGAGAGTATGAGTGAGCTTCAAGGCCAAGTCACAGCACAGTGCAGGCAACGACAGTTCAGGGGCTGCATTAGAAAAGTGAAATCGCTGCTGTCGGTGTTGAAATTTCGCCAGCAGAATTTGCGCAAAAAATAGGAAAATGCTCGCTGCAAGCACAATTGCGTCTGCACACAGCGATGCTCAATCCTTGCCCTTTTCCAACTGCACCTGCATTCCCTCCTTCTCATACTGTTCCTCACCCTCTTGCTCTGTCACCATCACGATCTCATCACGTCTTTATCCTACACTCCATCGTTAGGGGAGTCGAGCGGGGTCATCTAATGCCCCTGCTTCCGTAGTCGACTCGTGCGGTGTTCACACAAGCTTGTTCTACCTTGTGAACTTTTTCAGAACCGCAAAGATGGCTCGAAGCAGCAGTACTGGTCGATCGGATCCTACGGCGAAGAATCGTACAGATACACAACGAAGGAAATCCTCCACTGAAAGATCGATCTCCCCTACTACAAGTAGAGCCATTCCCTCCACCTCTACAGCAGCAACAAGACCAATGTCCATGGTTCGTTCGCCTCCCAACACCACCACTACCACTACATCTGGTGTTGCGCGAACCCGACCTGTCTCCCAACCCACACAGAAGCAGCTGGGAGCGTCCACTGCACGAGCCAATACACCACAACCTTCTTCTCAATCTCCAACCCCGACCAGCAGTGCGAATTCAAGTCGTAGGAGTAGTGTCGTTCTCGATTCCTCCGCCTATCGTTACTCGCTCAATGTTGGCAGTATCTCGCGTTTCCCGCCTCCGGCAGCAAGTGGTAGTGGAGCGAATACGATCTTGGCTGCAAATGCTGCTGAGAGGGACAGAAAGGCGCTTTCTCGTACCAACACGAATGAGTTGAGTGTTGATCCGAGTAAAGCTTCTGTTTCGTCGACGGCTTCGTCGAGATGCTCTTCGAGAATGTCCAGTCGATACATGGCCGAGGAGGTAGCTCCTCAACGCAGACCGGTCTACCTAGCTCTACCGTCAGACCCGGCAGCGTTGGGACCTTGGTCGAGCACGGGATCGACGCTTGCGCCGCAGCAGCAGAAGGGGGAGAATAGAGATAAGGATAAGGATAAAGAAGCGGGGGGAAAGAGTGGGGAAGGTGCGAGAAGGAATAGTAAGATCATGACCAGTTTTCCTTTCCCTCACCCGGTCACGCCTCGACGTCGTGGTGATAGAGGCAATAGCGGCGATAGTAATGGCAATAGCAGTGGCGGTGGGTTGAATGCTGCATGGCAACGTCTCCTAACCGCAATATTCGCAGGTCCCTACGAAAGACAACTAAACAGAGAGGAACAGGAAGACGATCGTATAACCCAATCCATCATCGCAGACATCGCTCAACGTAACTCTTCCCAACCCCATCCCACAACAACCTCATACGGAACTCTACCCATCCCCAACTCTTCCTCCCCTTCATCACTCGAAGAAGATCCCTCCGATCCCTACGGTTATCGTCGTCTAGCCGGACCCCACCTTCTCCCCTCCTACACTACAGATTTGGTCGCGAGGAGAAGGGAGAGGAGAAGAGCGAGAAGTAGAGCAAGGTTTCAGTGTATGGCAAGTTGGACTATCTGGACAGTGAGTGTTTTGTTGATGATCATTGTGGTGGTGCTGGGTTTCAGTATGTTGTTTCCGGATAGATTGGATATTCCTAGTCATCATGATGATGGGGATGAAGACGAGGATCAAAGTTTCAGGGTAAGGGTGGTGGGAGAGGTGGTAAGATGGTCTTTGCAAAAGGCAGCGGTTCTGAAGTTCTAGTGACGTTATGGTCGATCAGTATATAATCTTGTCTCATATAGCTTTTGTTCATCTTGTATTTGTACCTCTTGTTTTGCATGCAATGGCGATCTTTTTGCAATCTTCACTGCGCCGAGGTTAAGAAACAGGACTTATCCCCTCAGCCTCTTGTACAACTCAAATTGTCCATTGCAATCAAGGCTCGGCATGTACAGCTCTACCCAACCCCAAACTGAGTACATCTAACCACTTCCCCAACTCATCTACAGTCTTACCCAAATTCGCGGAGACTTGATCTTTCGTCTTCAACTCTGCAAAGTCTAACGGTCTCAACTTTGGACCTTCTAACAACCTTGCTCCCGCTCCCACTATTCCTCCTACTGGAATTGGAGCCGATTTGCCACCCTGAGTAACCGGCGTCTCTTCAAAGCTACCCAAACTTCCACCTTCTCTCCTGACATATCCCGCTTTTAACCTTGCCAATCGACTATACGCTTGTGCATTTGCACCTTTGTCCCATAAATTCTGTCGACTAGGAGATGCATGTGCACCAGCGGTAGTCGGATCACTTCCACCGTGTGATTGTCGATGATGCGCAATAAGTTCGGCTGCATCAGCAGAAGGATGATTGCGAGAAAGCGATTCAGTGTTGCTTTCCGCTCTAGCCATACGAGTTGCAGCAAGTGGCAGAGGTTTGCTGTGCGAGGGAGAGGCTAAGTCGTGAAGCGAGCGCGAATCAGGGATTACGATCGATGTAGCAGACATAGGACCAACAGAGGAAGAGGTCGAAGTGGACGAACCAGAAGGTCGTGTTAGAGATTGAGACCGTTTACGCATTGGAAGGTTGGCTTGAGAAGGTGGCACTTCGGTTATGGGAGAGGCAGGTGCACCACCCATACCGAAACGGAACGGTGTATTGCCTGTGCCTGTAAAGCTGGCTTTTTCTTGGGTGTTGCCTAGCATTGTTGGTTTGACCGTTGCTGGAGGTGCGATTGATGGTTTGGAAGCGGATTCGGCAAGAGGTTGTGGTGGAGCTTGTTGCGCTCGGAGCGTTGCTGTAGCTCCGTTTCCACCGGCGGTCGCGGCAGATGAACCTTGTCTCCAAGTAATAGCATTCTCTGCACCGACACCACTACCCATGCCCCCTGCTACCCGCTGCTGCTGCTGGCCTCCATACATTCCTCCCGTATTAGGCGTGATCGCTGAATCTCCTTCAACATCAAACAACCTCAACAACGGATGATCACGTATCGGAATCTCCCTCGCACCCTCTCCCTCCTCATCAGCTTCATCCTCGTCCCATTCCCTCGCACTTCTCAATGTGTTAAACTCCCATCCTTCCCCTGTCTCCCTTCCATCAAACGCAAACGAATCTCGATTCCCTGCTTCACCCCAATCCGCCGTCTCCGCACCAATCAAACTCATCCTCATCCCTCCCGCCTTCGTCCAGGCATTGTATGATTGTATCAGCTCCTTCAGCACGCTCACGGGTGTCTTGGCATACGTCTTGATCCACTTGAGCTTGTTCAGTTCCTCTGAAGTAGCGCGCTCTTTAGGCTCTTCGTTGAGACATGCTGCAACGAAATCCCGCATAGCGGGGGAAAAGTCTCCTTCGAGTGGCAGACGTGGAGGCTTGGATTTCGGGATCAACATAATCACCCGCATCTGCTCCACGTCGGCAAGAGGAGGATTGCCGGTAGCCATTTCGTAGATCGTGATACCCAGAGACCAAACATCGGCTTTCTGATCGTAAGTTTTGCCCTCAGTAATGACTTCAGGTGCCATCCAGTAGGGAGTGCCAACAAATGTGCTTCGTTTGCTGTGTACACTGTTCGAGGCGAGCGAGGCAGCAACACCGAAATCGCACAGAAGAATTCTGCCCGTGCTGGTCAGCAGAATGTTGGCCGCTTTAATGTCGCGATGGATGATGCCTGATTTGTGCAGGTAGTTGAGCGCGACCAGAGTCTCTCGCACAATCACAGCGCAGTATCGCTCGGCAATAGGGCCAGCTTTCATCAGCGTGCGGACACTGCCACCTTCAGCAAAGTCCATCACAATCCACAGTTCCGGACCTTTGAGCCAGCAACCCCAGTATCGGACGACATTCTTCTGTGCAGCTTCACGGAGCTGGCTGAGAAGCGCAACTTCTCGTTGAATATCGCTGACGTCGTCGTCAGGGGTGTCGAGGTTGACAACCTTCAACGCAACTGCTGCACCCGTCTCCACGTGAACACCGCGATACACAGCACCGTAGGCTCCTCTACCGACCAGCTCGAGTCGGCGATAAACCGAATTGACTGGTGGAGTTGCATCTGATGAGCCGTTGCCACCACGGGGAGGAACTCGTCTATCAGGCGGACCACCGCCGCCTGCACCTCCACCGAAACCGCCGTTCATGTTGCCGCCACCCCCACCCCCACCTCCACCTCCGCCACCGCCATTGGAGCGACCAGCACTATTTCCTCTACTCCTCCCTGGACCGTTGCCAGAGGGTGCACCTGCTCCAGCACCACCGGCCGACGTTGTTCTTCCGCCATGATCGCCATGGGCAGTGAGTTGGACCGGACCAGCACTTCCACCGAGCGAGGCTTGTCGGCTGCGAGACTGCTGCTTGCCGTCTTTATGCAGAGACGGGTTCAGTAGATCGATCAGTGCAGCATAGGAGCGTTTGGCCAGACCAAGTCGACGTTCGTGTTCAGATCGAGTCGGCGATTGAGGTTCGTGTGTGACGGTAATCTTTGCAGCAGGCTGAGCTTGCTCCTGAGTACTTGAAGGTTGCTGGGGCGTGATCTTCTTTGGCGACGGTACCGGACTAAGTCTACGCAGTAGCAATGGACCTTGGTCGCTTTCCGACTCAGGAGTGGACTCTGAATCTTGCGGAAGACGCGGCAGCTCCTTCGAGAACGAACGATCCTCATCTTCAGCCTCTGTGATCTGAGAGAAGCGCCATGCATGAGCACGACCTGAGTCACCATAGAATCCAAGCCCTTGCAGCTTTGGCGATTGCGTGGCAGAAGCAGGAAGGGACAGGGATACCTGCTTCCCTTTGTCTGACGCTTCCTGCTGGAGCTCTCGGGGTACTTCGAGCTCGTGCAAGGTGTGAGAACGCTGATGCCGTAAGTCAAGCCTCGGTATGAGTCCAAGACTGGTCAAAAGCGAGGACGATGAGTTAGATCGAGAGCGATTGCGTTGCCGGGCTGCATCCATGGAGGCTCTGGACCCAACGTCAAAACTGCCAGCTCTGCGAATGACTCGCAAACTCTTCTTGGTTGCTTGTGCTGCCGATCGAGCTGCGACATTGACGATCTCTCCGGACCTACGACGCAACGCCTTCGACGATGTACTGGACGCCATGATGGCAGACCTTTCCAATGCTTGCGGATCATCAGTCTTCCTCCACGACGGCGGCAATTGATCTTCGGAAACCCAGTCAGCAAAGGTCTCGGATTCTCGCAGGGGGGAGCTGGGGATACACATGCGCATCGTGGGTGCAAGCACTTCTTCGTCCTCGTCTTGAACAAAGCTAAGACTGTGTGCACTGGCTTTGGATTGATGTCTGTAGCTGCGCGGATCATGATAAGCAAGCGACAGACAGTTGGAAGATTGAGATCGAAAGATGCGATGGGTGCGGCCATGTTGGAACGAGTCGCTTGCAATGTCGAATTTCGAACGCTGGGGTCCATCTGACTTGCGTCGTTGATGCATGAAGCGAGGCTGGTGTGACTTGTTGGAGCTGGCCTCGATGTTGTGACTCGAGTAGAGGAAGATGTCGCCGCTGTTCGGAAGACTGATTTGTGATCCTTCTGTATGCGACCGATGACGGCCTCCACCATCCTTCCTTCCGCTATCAGACGCTCGCGAGCTGGCACTGGTCTTGGCATCCTGCGAGCCTCGTTTGCTTTGTCTCTTGAAGCTGCGACCCCAGCTGAGACGGTCGCTCATAGTAGAGCCGCCAAACTCTGAGACTGAGACAGAGCTGAACGAGTTGCGGTGAGACGGTGACTTGGGATGACCTGATGATGAGACCGACGACGAGGAAGGGTTGGAGAAGGTGGTGCGGTAGAAGGCAGGAGGTGTCATGGCCGATGTTGCCTCAGCTGATGGCGATGTTTGTGCAAGACCCCCGTATGCAAAGGTGTGCAGCGACTTGTGCTCAGCATGGTAGAGGTCTTGCTCAGTGGCAGAACGGACCAGGAAGGTGGGCACATGAGACTCGTGTTTGGACCCTGACGCTACGGGTACATGGGTGGTCGTCAAGGACATCTTTGTGGGTGAGACAGCGTCCTGATGACCGAACGACTTGGAGGACATGTGCGGCGAGCGGGAAGGACCCGCTTCAGCTGACATTGACCAGAAAGACATTTTGACCTGTGTCGGCTATGAGAAGTGGACGGGAAACTGACTCCTGGTGGACTCTGAGCCCTTTGCGTTGGCGTGCAGCTGAAGAGATCTTATGCAAGAGAGACCATGATGAATGCTACGTAGGATAGGATCCGATGAGGGGCGGAAAGGAAGAGATGTTGACGTGTGCCTGCGAAGCTGTCTAGGGCGCTTGCCGCTAGAAGAAGGTGTTGGCAGAAGAACAGAGCAGCGGTGCTCTATATTGAAGCCGGCGAGGTGACGAATCGAAGCTGCTGCTGCCGTTGCTAATTGATATTCGGTGCGCCAGAGCGGCTTATTGTCGTAGGTTTAAAGGATCCTCAGTGTGTGGCTGTTGGCGAAAGATCATTGGTAGGACATGGTAGGGTGTTGGTGATGCGAAAACATGAAGAGGAGCGGCTGTTGTTGCATGTTGACGACGACGCCAACGGGTGCTGCGCCGTCAGTAATTGCAAGCGAGTGGGGAAGCGAGGCAAAACAGCCTGACATAGCGAAGCACAGCATATAAAAAATAAAAAAAGCACAGCAGAGCGCTTCCGCATCATCCAGGATTAAAATGATTATTGCTGTAATTCAAGCGCAGCAACAACCCTTTTTTCATGCAGGTCGCACCCAGCAAACCAAGTCTTCAGGCCGTGTTTATTTCCTTTCCAAGAAAAACATTCGGAAATTCAGGTTCGAAAAAGAGAGATACAAATCAGCTTCGTTCGCATCTCTGAACAGACGAGCTTGAGACGAGCTTCGGCACCAGTACAAGATATCCGGATGATGAGCACGATTGCATTGAATGCGAGTCTCTGGCAGTAGGAGTACAGGAGAGGTTTTGTTAGAGAAGGGGAAAAGCTTTAAGAGGCTAGTTCCGGTTGAGAGCAACGTGGCAAGGGTACGTGGTCGCTCGCTCGCTCATTTGACGAGTTTGCCTTGGCCCACCAAGTAGCGACTGATCTCGTTGTAGAGCTCCATCTGGTCCTCGAGTGTGAGCTGAGTGACCACGGTTTGCAGCACCGAGCCCACAGTGACGTGGTGCTCGCGAATCAACGACGAATAGTAGACGTAGGAGAAGAGACCCATCAGGAACTGACAGTCGAAGCGGTCAGTCAAACCACCGTGACCAGGAATGCTGTCACCGAAGTCCTTGATGTTGAAGGCACGCTTGAAGCCACTGGCGAAGAAGCCACCGAAGGGAGCGACCAAACTGGCGAAAGCCGCCATCACCAGAGCATGAAGTTGGAAGTACGACCAAGGCAGTGCGGCGACGCGGTGACCGACAATGGAAGAAGCCAGCGAGGCAATCGCGGGTGGCAACGGCAGATAATGCCAGTGGAACACCGGGTTGATGTCGCAAGTGATCTCCTTGAACGCATTCATTCCCAGACTGACAGCAGGGCAGATCATGTAGTTGTATCGCTGGAAGAAGGTGGCCCAACCGTACGCAAACACTTCGGTGACGATGAAAGCACCCACAAATCCTTCAACGGTCTTCTTGGGGCTGAGGTCGATCAAAGGCGTCTTACCGAAAGTCATTCCGCAGATGTAGGCAAACACGTCGTTGCAAATGACGAGCGATGCGGGCACCCAGATCCAGATGAGACCCTCGAGGATGTTGTTGACGATGAAGTGACTCGAGAAGACGATGAGTAGGAGCGACATGTGCACCCAGCAGAACAGTCCGAACTGGTGCTTCAAGTTGCGTCGCTTGAGGTTCGATACGAAAGCCATGAAACCGAACACGTAGAGCATGAATGAGAGGAAGCGGTGATGCCTGGCGAAGGGAATGAAATAGGCATCGACAAAGACGATGTGCTTGAAGTAGTAGATGATCGATTCGCCGTATAGGAAGTAGTTGGCTACGGCAAAGAAGTACCAGCTGAGCGTCTTGCTCCACAGCTCTTCACGACGGCCTTCGAGGCGCCTCTGGATGCGCTCCTCCTCTTCATCCTCGTCGACTTCGCTGGTAGCAGCACTAGTCGGGGCCGAAGACATGCGGCTCGACCGTCCTCCACCTCCACCTCCGCCAGTGACTGAAGGTCTGCCAGGGATGTTGAAAAGGGCGACGATTTCACGGTAGACGAGGGTCTGCGAGACCATGACGAGCAAGATCATGTATGGGTGACCAAGAAGCAAGAGAGCAACAAAGCCTGCAATCATGATCAAGGTGAAGAGAGTCCTTTCGTAGATCTTCTTCCACTTGGCCCTAGAGGCGGCCGCTGCATCTTCCTGACTCTGTTGCTGTTGCTGCTGCTGCTGCTGCTGCTGCTTTTGCTGAGGCTTCTGCACCAAGGTTTGAAGAGAAGGTTGCGATGTTTGCTGCACCTTGGCTTCCTGAGCTCGCTCAGCGTCAGCAGCCTTGGAGGCGGCGGCATTCAGAATCGACTGAGGTTGATCTGTCTTGGACTGTGGTGGCTGAACTGAAGGGGCTGGGTGCTGGACTGCCTCCTGTCCCTGCTTGGGTGCTTGAGCAGCAAAAGGAGCTGGAGGAGTTGGAACGACCTTGCTCTGAGCACCAAGCTTCTCGGCTGCGGCGGAAGCAAGGGACTGGTGACCATTGACGCCGTTGGTGCCGTTGGTAGAAGCTGGCTTTGTGGCATCTTCGCTGTTGGCAGGTTTGGTAGGCTCTGCTGTGGTTTTGGCCGGCTGAGATTCGCTAGTGGCAGTTGCAGCTGGCTTGACGCCAGCCTTGTCCTTGGCTGACTTTTTGTCGTTCTTCGATGGCGAAGCTTTGGCGGCAGCGGGCTCGTTGACTGGCTTGGGCTGCTCTTGAGCAATCTCTTCCTCATCCGACTCGATCTCTTCGACTTGGAGAGCCTCGAAGGCGGTGCGAGAGGCGAATCGACCTCCGTTGGATGCCATCTTGTTCCGATTGCTCGACGACGAGGCTCCGTAAAACGTTCGGCTTGTTTGTTGAGGCTGTCGAGTCTGTCCCACAAGGATTGTGAGATGGTAATTCAGACGACTAGGAAAACTTTGATGACAGAACGAAGGTGAGGAATGTATCAAGACAACGCTGACTTTCACCTGTGTGCTGCTTCACGAACGGGCCATTTGCGAACCATGGGAGGCCGATCAGTGCGAGAAGGCTTCTCAGCTTCCTGAGTTGGAATTTTTTGGTTTGGAAAGCGACGGCGAACGAGAAAATGCGGATTATTGGACACTGCTGAAAGCGGATGGATTCCTTTTTTTTTGTGTGGTTGTCCCATGCGTTGTGTTGCTTTCTTGTCTTTCTTCGCGCAGCTTTTTGCGTGACGTTGCTGCCCTGTCTCTGTGGCACAGCGTTCAAACCACACTGTAGAACGACGACTGTGGGAGTGGAGGCAGAAATATGCAGAACTGAGCCACGAGCGTTGCAACACGCACACAGACTGAAGAGCAGTGTGCGGTATTCCAAAGCGTTCCTTTTGTTTGTCACCAAAAAAGGGCGGCGAACGTGTGCTGAATACACACTTTCAAAACGCCAAGTATTGTTAGATCCACCAGCTTTTGCAAACATGGTTGTTGCAAAAGTGAATGTAACAGTTCCGAAAACAGGAGTCTCTTGCCGCTGCGCTATGGCGGCTGTCTATGCACACGCTTTCTTATCAAAGGAAGTTCGAACGGCGTCTGGTGGGAACATGAC
This sequence comes from Ustilago shanxiensis, assembly GCA_019972555.1. Lineage (NCBI taxonomy): Eukaryota > Fungi > Basidiomycota > Ustilaginomycetes > Ustilaginales > Ustilaginaceae > Ustilago > Ustilago shanxiensis. The sequence goes on along the minus strand of BPMX01000004.1, from coordinate 782,277 downwards.
AGGTGCCACAAACCTCTTCTAGGCCTCTGTGTTCGCCGTCGCTCGCTAAAGTTTGGGAGACAGATGAAGCTTCCCGCTGCATCGATTGGCTGTGTGGTTGCTGTTCTACCCTCACAGGTGGGAAGTACAGGAGGTGGGTTGATGTGCTTCGTCTTCTGGCGCAACCACAGTCTGCCAGTTACTGACAGGTGAGAGGATCGCGCCGGAGAAATTTGAGAAGAACGGGAACGCGCTTATTGGATGCAGCTGGACGATCAAGCTGCAGCTCGTGCATAGGACATGCAGCTTGGTTTGCTTCGCTTCGCTGTGGAATCGTGACTGACGGCACAAAGGGCATTGTAGGAAGAAGCTTGAGGAGGAATCGGAAAGGAAAAAGACTAGAGGAGGAGGTCTCGGACATGGCGAATTCGAATTCCAGGTGCTCGATCCTGTTCCAGGCAGCGTGCAGTCGTGATGGATTCAACGCTGGCGAAGATCGGCTTCGGTCTCATTTGTGCACATCAGAGGCTGCTCTAGCGATCCATATATCGCCTCTTGCTCCAACGACAGATGGAAGAGGCGAAGAGTAATGAAAAAGGTGCCTGTACCTGACTTCGATACCACGCGTTGATCGCCAGGGGTTTCGTAGCCATGCCCTGGGCGTCGTTCAGGGCTTGCGATGTTCGATTCGAGTGCAAGATGAAAGGGTCAGGAACTCCTCTTTCATCCATTGTTGTACAACACCGTACAGTACTGTACTGTACAGTGTTGCTGTGCTCTATCGCTTTCTTTGAATATCATACCGCTTGAGAGAAACTTTCAACCCTTGTGAGAAGCCCCCTGCAGGAGTCACGCAGGGTAGAAGCAACACGTCGCGCTCGGTTTCGTAAACTGTTCTGTACCCTCTACAGGTGCTACAGTACGTGCGTTGGCGATCAGTTTTTGACAAGCGAGCCTTGTTTTTTCAACCGGTGAGCGAGTGCGAATAAATTTCCTAAAATTCGATCTCCGACGAGCCTTTTCATCGACAGTTACTGTACGCTTTGTTCGATACTCACGATCACCACGAAATCAACGGTATCGGCATCGTCGTAGATAAATAGATCTGAGCCTTCTCATAATGATATTAGTGCCTCGCTTCTTGGACTGACGGCGATGCCTTCATACACAGGGTTCGATCAAGTTTCGAGATCGAATGTCAAGCTGTCATTATTGTTGTAGCGTTTGTGGCGGTTGCTTTTCTGTCGACTCCGACAGGAGGCCGGTGCAGAAAGAAAGAAAGTGACTTAACCAAAATAGATAAATAAAAAAATGCAGAATCAATACGGAAAAATTTCGCAGCAGTGAACCCTGATCACCTTCGCATCCCTCGGTTGTCTTACACAGACACTAAAGAGCCAACAGAACCGCTGTGCATAGCGAAGGAACGGATCACCGATGTGTCTTTGCTCGTCATCATCTAGGTACACTTCGTCGTATGTAGTGATGGCCAAAGGAAAGGATCGGTGAGAACAGATCGCGAAGGCCAAGCCGAGCTAGAGAAGAGCAATGGCCGCAGCGTGTCAGAACCACGCAGCATTCCAGCTTGGCTGCAAGCACAATGCAGAAGAGAAACCAACAGCCAGCAGCAGCAAGCCGAGATAGGCGACGACCTCGCTAGCTCAAGATTGCATCTCATTTGCTATGGTGGAGTCGGAGCATCGCAGTCACACAAATTTCTAACGCTCCCAGAGCCACGAGACGGCCGCATCCGAAAGCAAACAAGGGTCGGTCCCGTCCTGTAATAAGCCTAACCCTATCCGAATGCTGACAGATCTCGGTGAGCGCCGCTAACAAGACAGAAGACCAGACCAGACGAGACCAGACCAGACGGGTTGGGCCGTGTCTGTGTGAGTGTGAGTGTGAGTGCGAGTGCGATTGCGTTGCAACCACGGTCGGAAAGCGTATCAGGACAACCGTAGAAATCTCGTTGTTTTTAGAAATTTTAATTTATTTTTGAAACACAAAAATCCATCATAAAGCGGCAGATCCCCCAGATGTCGAAAAAACACGAAAGTAAACCAATCGCGCGCTTCGAGCTGTCGAGAGCTGCATCTTTTGGCTCCCAACTCGCTACCCGAGCAAGGTCGCTTGCATCCCGACCAACACCAAACAACAATCACGAGGTCCTACGCCAGCCTAAGTTTTCTCTTAGCTTTGGCTCGCGTGCCACTGTGGCTAAGCCTGATATAATGCTTCAGTCGATCGTCCCGTGTGTCTCTAAATTGACTTATCTTTCTACATACGTCTCGACTCGACCTGACTCTGCCTCTGACTCGAAAGTCAAGCAAAGCATGCTCGGTTTCACATCCAGGCTCGAAACGTTGTTCGGCTCCAATCCAGTTCCAGTCCGAGACCCTTGTTCCCTTTCCTATACTTTAAATTAATTTCTTTAAGCCTCAATTCTTTGAGATGGGTCCCACCTTTCATGCCTCTCTTCTGCACACGCACACGCATGTCGTCGGCCTGTCCGATTGCTGCTGCACTTGGCCCCTTGCGCTGTTTCTCTTTCATTCTCTCGCTATCAGCTCGGCCCGCTTTTTCTCCCCCTGCGTCGCTCAATGTTGATCTGGTTGCTGGTTGCTGGTTGCTGTAATTTGTTCTCGTATGTTCTGTGGTGGCGTTCTAGCTTTGAGACTGATACGACTGATAATCAGCACCGAGAGAGAGAAAAAGGCTGAGCCTAACCTCAAAGTACGTCAGCTGTCGGCGGCTAGAGATTCATCCTCTCGCTGCGTGCCGCTCTCAAATGTACACACGCAGGTCGATCTTGACTGCGCTATTCCGCATACCTCTTTTGACCGGCCTATCACATCACAAACAGGCTTGATAACACTTGACTTCATTTCGAGCGAGCACACACGCATGCTTTGCATTCACATTGCTTCTCCTGCAGCATTTCGACCGCGAACCAGCATTTGACGCCGGCTGCCGAAATCAACCCACTTTCTGTGTGACAGCAGCACAAGCAAGTTTCTTGGCCTGTGATTTGATCAGAGAAAGGGGCATTCAGCATCCCTGTCCTGTCACCCTTTGTGGGACTGTGTGTATGTGTGCGTCTGCGTGTGTGCGAGATGGTGTGCTCAACACCAGCGAACAGCGCCGAACAAAGCGGAAAGGGGCCAGCACCGACCGAAGAAAAAAAAAAGTTTGGCCCTCCCTCGCCCACTTTCTCTCCCTCTCTCTGCCTCTGTCAACACAGTGCTTTGTCAATCTCCCTTATAAACTCGACTGCGCAGCTTCTTGCTTCCTCCTTCTCTTCCGCTCCATATCGATCCTATCTACACCCTTCGTCGTCACTCAACCTCGACTTCTATACCCGCTTCTCTCTCTTCTCACAACTTATACCATTCACCATGTCTGCCGCTCCCGAGACTACTCCTGCCGCCGTCGCTCCCGTTGAGGAGGTCGCCAAGGTTGAGGAGGTTGCCGCTCCCGCCGTTGAGGAGACCCCTGTTGCCGCCACCGAGGCCGCTGCCCCCGTTGAGGAGGCTGCTGCCCCTGCTGAGGCTGTAAGTAGCTTGACCATCCCAACGACGCTTTGATGCTATCACTCTTCCTTGATGCAGGCGTACTGATACCTTTTGAGCTGCTTTCTTCAATTCTGCCGTTGATCTCACTTAAGGCTGCTCCCGCTGCCGTAGAGGAGGCCGCTGTGGCCGAGCCTGTCGTCGCCACTGAGGAGGCCGCCGCTGCTCCCGCTGCCGAGGCTACCACTGAGGAGGCTGCTGCTACCACCGAGGAGGAGACCGCTGCTAAGGAGGCCTCCCCCAAGAAGGAGAAGCGCCAGTCGTTCCTCGGCAAGATCATTGGTGCCTTGAAGGAGAAGACCGCTAAGAAGGAGAAGGCCACCCCTGCTACTGCAGCCAAGGAGGAGCCCGTTGCTGAGGAGGCTGCCGCTCCCGTTCAGGAGGCTGCTGCCCCCGTCGAGACTACTGAGGCTGTTGCCGCCCCCGCCGCCACCGAAGAGACCCCCGCCGCCGTCGAGGAGGCCGCTGCTCCCGCTGCTACCGAGGAAGCTGTCGCTGCCCCCGCCACGGAGGAGGCCAAGGACGTCAAGATCGATGAGGCCGCCAAGGCTGATGCCCCTGCTCCTGATGTCGCTGCCCAGAAGATCAAGCTCGGCCGTCGTCTCAGCGGCAAGTTCGGTGCTCTCTTCCACAAGACCACCAAGAAGTCTGAGGACAAGCCCGCCGAGGAGGAGAAGGTCGCCGAGAAGGCCGTCGAGGAGCCCGCCGTTGCTGAGATCAGCCCCGTCGAGGAGAAGGTTGCTGAGGACGTCGCCGCCCCTGCCCCTGCCATCGCCACCCCTGTCGTTGTCAAGGCTCCCGAGGCTGCTGCTCCTGTCGCTGCTGCTGCCTGAATGATCTGAGCTATGTTCGGTCTTTCCGGTTTCGCGTCTCGATTCTTCTCTGTCTATCACTCTTTGGATTCTTTTGCATGCCCTTTTCCCGCTTTCTGGGTTCCGGCTTTCTTGATTCTCTCTTGTCTACTCCTCGCTCGGGGCTCTTTTGTTTTTTTTTTTTCTGTTTGCCCCTAGTTTGGCTATACCCCTCGAACTCGACAAGGTTCGATCATGCACGATGATTCCCCCGTTCCGCGTAGCGACATACCTCTCGATTCCCACCTCGACCCATCCATCCCCCACCCCCTTTTGCTCTTAATAGACGTCTCATGCTTAGCCTTGAGTCTGACTCGCTACCATCCTGTGTCAATCCATACCTCACGAATGCAAGTAATGCCTTAATGTGTTCCAATTTCCTTTGCTTGCTTTGACTGTGCAAAGTGTGTCAAGTGAAGCTTTCGTGTGTGATCATTCCCAACGCTCTTCTCAAATGCTCTTCTCAAGCGCTCGTCGCGACGGCCTCATACTCTGGGGATCTCGATTGTCCTTAAACTTGAACTCTCTGCTCAATTTTCACCATCTCTGCCTCAGCACAAGCTCGATTCGATCTCAATTTTTCCTTCTTAGTGGGTGTATCAGTTGTTCAACACGACATCAATCGAGTGGCATCGCTTCGAACGAGGAACATGTAAGCCAGGGTTCGAAAAGAGTACAATTTCAAAAGAGGGGTCCAAAGAAACACAGGAGCGAGTTGTGAAAGAAAGAAAAGAGAGAAAGAGGTATCTATCAACGCCTTCGCGTTTACTGAGATTGAGGTGGAGGAAGTTGAAAGTCGTTTAAACCTTCACTTGTTCTACGTTTCCTCGAACCTTCTCCACCCAACTGTCCCAACGCTGATGAGTTATCGTTTGAATCATTCGCTTGAACAAGAGGTGTGAAAGAAAACCAGGTAGAATCAGCAGGTGAAGGTCCCTCCAACCCGTTACTTGGTGGAAAAGGTGATGAACCAGTAAAGTTAGATCCATACCCTGAAGCCATTCCGCTATTGATGTTGGACGCATTGTTGTTGTTCTGTTGTTGCTGCTGTTGAGATGGTTGTTGGCCCTGTTGGATTTGTTGCTGACCCTGTTGGGATTGTTGGCCCTGTTGCTGACCAGGCTGCGACTGCGATTGAGGCTGCTGCGAAGGTGTACCCTGCTGGCCTTGATTCTGGTTCTGGTTCTGGTTGGGATTGCGTTGTGCTTGCCCCTGCATCTGCTGGTTCCCTTGCTGCAGGCTCGCGTACATGCCGCTGCCAAAGGTGGAGAACGCGTTGTTGTTGTTGTTGTTGTTGTTGTTGTTGCCCTGATTCTGCTGCTGCTGCTGCTGCTGCTGCTGTTGCGGTTGCTGCTGCTGGTTCTGAAGCAAAGTATAGGCACCGGGAATACTGCCGCCAAAGGGATGATTGTTTTGCTCCATATTGTAAGCACCCATGCCCATGTTGACCTGACCATTGTTGGTGTTGTTAGCAGCTTGTGCAAAAGCATTTGCATCGAAACCGGGAATGCCAGCAAAGAGCGCCGAGTAGTCGTTGTTGCTAAAGTTGGCAAAGTTGGCCAGGTTGGCAGCTGAAAGATCCTGCCCCTGAGCTGGGAAAGGCATCGATTGCGGTCCACCAAGATGTGGCACACTCTGTGCGGTGCCAAGAGGCTGAGGCGCGTTCGCTTGCAAGAAGCCAAGATTGGCAAAATTCTGAGGCGCCATATTGGCTTGAGCATTCTGCGCCTGATCTTGCATGGATTGCGATTGCACCGATTGCTGTTGACCCAAGGTGAAGTTGGAGGAATCGTCACTGCCGAGGCCAAGGTTGCTAGGCAGAGCGCTAGGCTGAGAAGTACCGCCGACCATGGGCAAGGAATCGCCAAAGTTGAAGTTGTTGGCAAGCGGACTGTGATAGTTGGGGGCTTGTCCAAGACCTAGGCCAAGCGGCGAAGTGCGCTGACTGTGGTTCTGATGAGCGTGTGAGCCCTGAATGAGATATGGTGGGTTGGTGGTATGAGAAGAGGTGCCAAACTTTGAGCTAACGGTCCGAACGGGTGAGCCGTGGATGCTGCTGGGCCCTGCACTGCCTGCACGACTGTGAGCGTTGTTCTTGACTACGTTGGCTACACGACCGGTCTTCCAAGCCTCTTGCGCTTCGGGACTCAGAGTCCACCAGCTTCCCTTACCAGCGGCACTACTTGGTCTTGGTACTTTGACGAAGAGATTGCCCTTAATGGAGAGAGTCGACTTGATTCGATTCTTGACCCGTGCCTCCCAATCTTTGCCGAAAGCCCACTCGCGAATCTCTGGGAACTTGGAGCACATGCCTTCGAAGAGATCTTGAATGACAAGACGGCCGCTTTCGCTTTCTGCGATCGTCTGACAGATCATTTCGCTCCAGTTGAGACGCTTTCCAGTGATAGCGCTTGCTGCTACACGCGAATTACCTCCTGGTGTCGAGGTTCCAGTGCCTGGAAGGCGACGCGGTGTGGCACCGGGAGAGGAGGCAGCGGAATTGGGAAGACTGATTGAGTAGTCGGAGAGCGCAGAGCTCAGAGCGTGTGGGTTGAGATGAGCAGGGATGGCAGCAGAGCCTCCCGTGGCAGCGTACTGAGAAAGCTGAGCATTGGCATAGGCAAGGGCAGAAGCAGTGTAGGCTCCCGAAGGCGAAGCTGGTGCAGTCAACGATGTTCCGATAGGATGTTGGTTGTATTGGTTGCTTGGGCCGTGACCGATGGCAGGGCTGTTAGCACCAGAACCCTGGTAAGAGGACATGGTTGCATTCATGTCCATCTCCACTAGTCTCGGTAAAGAGCCGAGCGTATCAGGAGAAGAGTGTCAGGATCCCGCAAGCGAGATGTAGGACCAGATAGAAACGAATGGAGTTATGCTGAGATGAAGGCGGGATAAGGCAGTTGATACCGAAATCGATCGATTGCTGAGGAGTTGCAGTATCTCTTTTAGAACCACGCGACTACTCTGTTGCTATTAGTGCTTATAGGACAGCAAGCTGAACGTCGATGAACGTCGATGATTGCGTCGCGGAGAAAGTGAGAGGCGATATCGGATGGCAAGCTTATAAGGGCAAAGCTTTGTTGCAGAGACTGGTCGAAGGAAGACGACAGAGGAGGGCTCCGCTCAACGCGTTGTCGATGTGAGTGGAGATAAGGGAACAAAGCGACGTCGTGACGTGATTTCGGCAAGAATCCGAGGCTCGAGAAGCGTATGAATGGGCTTGCAGAGTCTCCAGGTAAGCAACCAAGGCGGAAAGAGTGTGCGGATGGGTCCGAGTGCGCGTCTGACTAGCAGCTGTCGGATAAGCCGTTATCCTTTGCGATGGAAGTGACGAGCGTGACCAGAAGAGGGAGGCAAGAAGCGATGGCAGATGCCTGAGACGTCAGAAGCGTGGACCGAATCGAGGGCTAAGAATGATGGTGATGAAGTGGACGGAAGGAGAGTGATCGTGTTTGCGATAGAGGTGGGGATGGATTGCTCGCGAAGGTAGACAGGGCACGGATGGGAGACAATAGGAGAGAGAAAGAGAGAGAGATGAGCTAGGCAAAACGGAGAAACACAGTGTGATAGAGAGGGTTGGAGCGAGCGAGCGAGCGAGCAAGGGCGTGGCGGAGTGCGAGAGGTCGTGAGGCGATCGACCGCGAGCTAGTGCCGAGCCATCATCGGACAGGGACTAGAACAGGGTCAGGGTAACTAAGAAGGGCTTTTAGAACTGGGAACACGCTCACGCTTAGGCTCACAGATACAGACGCGGGGATAGAGTCATGAGGCTTGCAGTCTCTCACAGTCGGATCTGAGGCGCTTTTTTTGTGTGTGGAGCAATCAAATCCATTAATCAAGCGTCCAATGTGAATCCATGGCCAAGGCGACGACTACTCTCTGCTGCTCCTGTTACACCACAGTCGACATCGACATCGACAGTCCTAACATCATAGCGCTGTGACCCTAATGAAGCTAAAGAGCATAACACGAATGTGAGCATGGCTTCGAGATCAGATTCAGCCTAAGGCCAGGACACAAGACAAAAGGTGAGGGTGAGATGAGTGCGGTCCAGGCTGCAGGTAACTCGCTCTCACGCAGCAGGCGTGCAGCGCGCTCCAGACGGATATTCCAAAGGAGCGGCGTGAAGCCATCCATCTCTGGCCATACGACTGTCGGTCGTCGGCCCCTCTTCCTTTGGACATGGCTAACGGGTGATCTCTGATCAAAAGTCCGTCATCGCTTCGGTACCATCGCAGCGCAACACCACGATGGCGAGACAGACAGGAGAGCGGAGAAGAAAAATGGGCGGAAAGCGATCAGCTGCACGGTGAAGTAGGATTGTATTCAGCAATACAAAAAACATTGTGGTGAACATTAAAAACGGAATCAAGTCGAGGCACAGTTTGTAGCAGTCAAATGAATTCAACTCCGTATTCCTTTCAATGAAATTACTAATCTTTGAAATAGCGACTCCAGAGCGGCTCTCTTTTTCATGCTCGCCCTTTTCCATTCCGCCGCAAGCAGAAGCAAGACCAGCAGGAGCAGCATTGGAACATCCGTCGCTGACCTGCCAGCAGTTCATCGTAATGGTAAGCTTGGTAAAAGAGCAGCAGCTAGCATCGCTCCCGATTCCGGCGAAGAACCTCTCCGCTTCGTGATATTGTAGCTCTCCTTGCCTCGAAACAGATGCAGGCAGACAATTGGTGCGAGTCAACGTGAGTTTGGCTCTGCTCAATACAACCATGGCATACAAGATCTCTGCTCTCCTGCCTGTGCCTAGACAGCCTTTGCGGCAGCAACGACAATGATTGGCAAGAGCGAGCAGGAGATAGAAAGAAAGAGCTACGCCGCGGCACGTCGCGTTACCAAAAGGAAGCTTTTTCGGGAGACGGCTGAGCCTTCGAGATTCCCATCACAGATCACCGATTCGAGGCCCATCCATTCCGTTTTGCTTTTGAGCTTTCAGCGCGAGCAGTTCTCGATTCAAGCTGACCGACCGATTGATGGATAAAGAGAGTCAATGTTCGCACAATATTGTAGCTCATATTGGGGATTTCCTTCTGCGGTGTCGAAGTCGACGTGGCCGAGGCTGAGGCTCAGCTTTTTGTGAGATAGGATAGGAAGGGCCTGAAGGTCGCATCTGGGAGCGTGTGTGGAGGTTGAGAACGCAAATCAGGCTGGCTCTACTTTCAAGTACTGTAGCAGCAGGAGCAACACCTCTTTGCAGCAGCCAACTTGGCCGGAAAAAAAAAAGAAAGCTCACGGGAACCACAAAAATAATGTGACGACACCCGCAGCTGAACGGTTAGCAAGCCAAAGAAGATCAAGAAAATGTCAAACAAATGCAGGCATCATTTCTTTTGACAAGTCTGTGAGTTGCCGTTACCATCCGGGTATTTAGCAGAGTTACTTCTTTCATCCTACTCCTCATCCTTCGTCCTACACGCTGACAAGGCTCCAGTGCGCACATCTGCCAGCTATACAGGCGACATCGACCAACGAGCAACAAATACGGTAGGAATCGTGCCGAAAAGCTGGTTGAGGCATCCGAAGATTTCAGCCACGCCTCACCACCAGTCCGAATCCCGGTTACCAGCCGATCAACAAAAGCTCCTCTTCATATGCGTCACGTACCATCGGCAGCTTCAAGAAGGACCCGAGTCATCTCGTATCATCACGTTGAAGCGCTCTTCCGATGCAGTTGACCAACTCACCTAGCTAGATTGCAAGTCACCTGGTCAATGGCCCAACGTGTCTGAGCTCCCTTCTTCCTGCCGCTTCTTGTCGCGCGACATCATCGAGTCTAGGTGACACTTGAAGACAGGTCAATTATTGGGCTGCATCAGGAATGGGCAGCTACCGTTACGTTCGGGAAAGACCTGCTTCAGCCGCAGCTCATCCTCTGCGCAGCTTGTTCCCTGACCCAGCCACAATACCCATTCAGGCCTATCTCGGCTTTGGCGCACTTCTCACCATCCTTCTGGCTCTCTTAGCGTATAGAGACATGCTCAAGCCAGGATTACAAGCTGCATCTCGCCTCCATCCATATACCCATCCATCATCTGCAGCCAAGCATACACCTGGATCTTCAACACCGCTCAGGCGCGCTCGATCAGCTCTTGCTTCCTCATCCACTTCCTCCAGCGCCTCGACTCGGCTAGCCAATCCAAAATACAAGGGCCTTCGCAACACCGGCAACACTTGCTTCTTCAACTCGACTCTGCAGTCTATCTCATCCTTGACTCTCTTCCGCCAGTATCTGCACTTGTTGATTGAGCAAGCAGAGCGATGGGATACACCGACGCCCGTCATCGATGCTCTGGTCGAGTTGATAGAAGAGCTTGCAACACCTGGCGACCGTAACTCGGCCATCAATCCTACAACACTTGTCAGAGCGCTCCAAAATTTGCCTTCATCCTCAATACGTAGTCTTGTGGGAGCTCACCAACAGCAGGATGCACATGAGCTTTTTGCCCTTCTCAATGAGGCAGTCGATAGGGAGGCCAAGGCCATCCAACATGAACGATCCAATGCGCTCGAATCCGAACAAGCTGGTCTACGTGCGCTTATGGCACCGTCCTTGCCTTGGAGCGGTCGTGGCGTCTATGCGGATCCAGCACAGGCCAAAGGCAGTCTAACGCTCAGCCCTTCAGCCAACCCTCTTCAAGCCCTTGCACTAGCCCAAGGCGCAGAAGACGCGGACGTATCCGAGGCAAATGCCGACACCACGTTGATGATCTCACCTTTTGATGCGTTGCTGGCTCAACGCACCATCTGTCTCGACTGCGGCTACTGTGAAGCCATTCGACATTTCTCCACATCAGAGATCTCCCTATCCGTACCGGCGATGAATGTTCGGACTCAAACTTCCGACATCACCGGCACCTCCGCCTGTTCGTTGCAAGAATGCTTGGAGTTGTGGTCCGATCTGGAGCAAGTCGATTGGATCTGCTGGAATTGTACGCTGCGGAACACATTGATGGCGGTCAAGAGCGATCTGGCGGCAAAAGGTCCCCCCGTTTCAAATCACAAGCAAAACGGGCATGCCGTCAATGGTGATGCGAACGCGAATGGTTCGGCCAATGGCCACCTGACACCAGCAAAGAAGAAGCGCATGGCTCAACTCCGATCAAAGGAGACCAAGCTCACTCGCATCATCGAGTCTGGCCTGTCCGAAGACGAGCTCAGGCAAGCCTCTGATGACCCGAGCTCGACTTTGAACAATATCCTCAGCAACATTCAGCTTAAAAAGACGATAAGCAGGCTGTCGACCAAACAGATCATGATCTCGAGGCCACCACGCATCTTGGCGCTACACCTCAACAGGTCTTCATACTCTGCAGGAGCGTGGGCACCAGCCAAGAACAACCGACACGTGCTCTTTCCCGAGTATCTGGATCTGAGTGATGTGACATTGCAAGGCTCTATTTCATTGGACGGACGACAAGCTATGAATTCTGCCGCTTTCCAGCGAGGAGCGGCCAAGGAGGCAGAGGAAGGCAAAGCAGAGTCGATCTACAGACTGGCTGCCATCGTGGTGCATTACGGCTCGCATTCTTTCGGTCACTACATTGCTTTCAAGCGCGTCCCAGGTGCACACGGCGACTTCAATGGGATCGTCGATGACGGTGGAGGGGACACATGGCTGCGCATCTCTGATGAGAGTGTAAGCCCTGCGAATATTCAGCAAGTCAAGCAGGAGAATCCTTATATGCTCTTCTACGAAATGCTACCACCACGTGATTTGGATGCAGCACCGAAGCAACAAGTCGAGCTACCGGACGGAGCGGATTACGCCACTTTGCAAAGGGCGATTGCTGGTGCGATGAAAGCTAATGGTGATGCGAAGACTGCAGACAGGGAAGCAAGTTATGCTGGGTCTTCGAGAGCAAGTCCGGTTCCGAGCTCGTTACGAGTCAGACCGAGAACAGTGCATCGATGGAGCACGCCGCCTGTCAGCTGAAGAATACGGACCAGAAATGTAATTACTCTTGCTCTCATTCTTGACGTTTAATCATGGAATTCACAAACTTACCGCTTGGGGCGGATCTCAAGTCACTCTTCGCGCTGGGTATTGGTGTTCGAGCAGTGCTGCAGTGTGTGAATGGCATTGCATGACGGTAGTGATCATCCCCAAGGCTGTTGTGGTGGAGATTGCTGTTGTTGTGACTGTTGTTTCTGATCTCTTTCCTTCGAAGCTTTGGTATCAACCTTAACATAATCATCCTGAGCCGCATTTGCATTTCCATCACCAGTACCATCCTCCTTATCCTTCTTAACCGCCATATAGATCTCTCCCACAATTCCCAAAGCTTGTGCTCTTAACCTTTGAGTCTCCTTTCCGATCTGATTATCGTATAGTACAGCTTCACTGACTTCTCTGATAACGCTTTCGACTTCTAATTTTGCGCCTTTGAATAGAGCACGCATACCTTTTTCTGCCGCTTGTTCTTCAAGTTCACGTTTGCGTTCGACTGTGATACCTGATTCTTCTGCTTTTGCGAGTTCTTCAAACACATTTTTGAGTTCCAATGCCGCTCGAACGGTTGAGACTGTTTCTCGTACGACGTGGATACTTGATGCAGCAGAATGGAAGACTCCACCAAAAGAACCTAAAAAGCCTGTACTAGCCAGATAGTGCTTACTCTTGGCAGAATATACAAATCCAACAGCATTCAACAGTTCGACTCCATACGATTCATGCTTGAGCTCTTCAGCTTCCAACCGCGTGATTTCGCGGAAACTCTTCTCGACCTCTTTCTCCAACACAGGATCGTTTGCGTTGCGTACACTCTCGGTGTAGATGCTGAGTTTACGAATGAGCTTTTCAACCAGTTTGGAAACACGTTCTTGACGTTGCTTTTCACGTTCGGCGGCTTGCTTTCGTTCCTTCTCTTCCTTTGCTGCTTTCTGTTCTGGAGTCAATGTGGGTTTGGAAGAGGAGGAGCCGTCGGTGGATACAGTGGTAGAATCTCCATTGGCTTGACGTTCAAGATCGTCGGAGTCTTGCTGGAGTGCATCTTTCATATCTTTGCCGATGGAAATGGTGCCAATGATGTCCGCGAACCGTTCACCACCAAATAGAGATCCAAACACTTCCTCAGGGTCGACAAACCCATCTTCAGGAGTGAGACCAGGTGTACTTGCTCCGAACTCGTTGTACTTGTGTCTCAGCTCCGGGTCGGAAAGTACGGTATAGGCTGTAGCAAGCGCTTTGAACTTTTCCTCTCCCTCTGGATCGTTCGGATTCTTATCTGGATGGAGCTTGATTGCAAGTTTGCGATAAGCTTTCTTGATCTCTTCGATGGTTGCACTGGCTGGAACGCCAAGGACGTCGTAGTAGGTCATGTCGAGTGGGTTCTCATCAGTACCGATACGACGTTTGCGGGCAACATCTTTGCCGCCGGATTTGCGAGCCTCGCGAACCATTTTGGTCGCACCAGGAGGCTCGAACTGCTTGTTACAGCTGCAACATGTTACAGTGAACGAAGTCTCGTGTGATGGAAGAGCCGCAAGGTCAGCAGATGAGGGTGGAAGATATTCGATGGAAGCTCGACATGTTGTGTATGGGCATGAGACTGATTGGTACGGTTGTTTGGGTCTCGAAGAGACGTTGATGGAAGACATTATTGATGTCACTGGTGCTGGATAGGACCTCGAGTGAGATGCTGACTCGAGTGCAGCGAAATGGGTATTTATCACCGACTCCTTGTTGGGAGTGATCAGGTGAAAGCGAGGTCGAGGCTGTGGTTGAAGGAATCGCCTCGTCGATCGGTGGTAGTGATGGTGGTAAGTGAGCTTCTTTTCTCAGAAACTTGAGCCGTCAAGTCAATATGTGGTGTGTCTCTGTGTGTGTTCGTGTTGTCGCGTGAGAGCTCAAGCGCAGTTGATGATAGGAGCAGCCGAAATTTTCGGCACAAGCGCTGCAGACTTGAGTGATGACAACAACAAAATCAGAGACTCAGCTTCAACTTCATTCTTTTTCTCAGCTTTTTGTTAGTGTTTCTTCGGAAGTCGGAAGTGTCAGACGAGCCTCATTTTCTTTTTTTGACAGACAGCATATTCAAGCGGATCTTCCGATTCTCAAGAAGCTCAATCATTGAGGAAGCGCAGAAGGAACCTGTCATTGAGCTGATCATCCTCCTTCTCCTCCTTCTTACGATCACCAACGTCCTTCTCTTCCTTCGTCTCGACGACAGATCTTATCCGACATCGCAAAACCCTGGCGACTGGGCTGAGGCCAACACTCTTCCATCATGAAGCCGCCCAAGAGATCCCCCTTCCTCCACTCGAGGCAGGCCGATCTTCTCGAAATCTACCGCCATCTCTACCCCGACTCCACCTTCCTTCCATCCAACACTTCCGCCGTCAAAGATCCACATAAAGCGCTCTCAATCGTCCAGATGTGGATAAACAGATCTGCATGCCCTTTCGCCGTCGAAACCACTGCACTTCTGGTTCAAAGTGTCATCCTTGACGAACACATGCAACGCATTGCAGCCTCCACTCAGCACGGTACTGCTTCGACCTCCTCGCTGCATTATGCTCTCGAACAGATGGGTGGTGGTGCAGAACTCGGTGTGAGGCTCAACTATAGTTTGGCGCTCACCCGATTTGTGAATAGCGTGGTGGACTCGCATCAGACGGGTGGATTCGCGCAGTCGATTGCTGCTATTGCCGCTCGCATCGGTTTGCCACTTTGGTTCGTCGAGATTCGACATGCAGTCACTCACGAAGAGTTGCCGAGTATCAGCGTTTGTAGACAAGCGGCTGGTGCGGCACTTGCATGGCTCCATCGACACTTTTGGGTGCCTCAGCTATTCGCAGGTCCTCATGCATTGACTTTTGGTCAGCCTCAGCAACAACAACAGCAACAGCGACGATCTCAAGATAGTAGCGCGATGGATGTTGACCCCACTGGCTCAACAGGTGAAGCTTCAACTTCTGCACTCGCCATGGGCTCGGGCTCAACAACAAAGTCCGATGCGAACAATCAAGAAGAAGAATCGCGTAAAAACGACCGTCGCAAAGCCCTCCAGGACTTCCATCTCACGCTCAAGAATTACCGTCAGCTCTCTAAGCAGGTCACACGCGATCGCAGTCTTGTTAAGACCTCCAAAGATCAATTCCGAAGACTCTATAAGCAGTTTGCTGTGTTCGTGTCGAAAATCAGAACGTTGGATCCTGACTTTGCAACGCAGCTCATCGACAATGCTGGTGCTTACAAGAAGGGCAAGGATGAAGAGATTGATGTAAGGAACATGGTGTTGGATCCGGATGACGTAGATGAGTGTACAAAGTCTGCTTTGGCGGATCTGGTCAATCAGTTGATACAACCTGGTGGTCTCATTCCACTCAGTAGGTCGTAAGTGTCCCGCCATCATCACACCAATCATTTACTTGGTCTAGCATGGCCTCCTTTCCTCGGCCACCGTACTGATCACGCTTACTTTCCTTTATCTTTGTCTCTGACCTCCTCAGCAAGCGCGTTCGAGCATCAGCTACAGGCGATGCCATCACCCTCCCCACCGAACTAGCCAGTCTGTGGCTCCCCCTCCTGGGCTACCTCCGTGACACGTTCGGAGGCATCTTCGGTCAGCTTCTCGCCGAGGAACTCATCGATGCAGTTCTATATCAACCTGACCCTTCCTCCTCCCCCGCCTCTGATGAGAACTCATCTCTCTTCGACGCAGAACCTCCTTCCGCTTCTGAAGAAAGCAACGATCCGAGCTGGCAAGGTTGGAAACCCCACGCCTTCTCCGACGCTTCCTACCGCAAAACTGCCGAAGCATGGATTCGATTCCTCATCACCAACGTTCCTCCTTCTAGTCAAATGCACAACGCTGCTCCCACTACTTCAGCGCCAACAGCGTTAATCACAGACATGGAGGTAGCAGAGATGTGTCTACCCATGCGATCATCCAACTCGACCTCGTTGTTGGAATTCCTATGTGAGAGGAATGAAGAGTTGAAGCAGAGGATTGGAGCGCTGGTTGCCGTATTGAAGGTTTCGAGCTTTGTCTCGCAGCAAGAATCGGAGTTGCCGGAACTGCACGGACAGAGTAGTGAAGAGGAGAAATCAGGATTCGAAACAGACCTGGAACAGATGCAAACCAGACTTGAACAGATGGAAGCCATCAAATGGGGCAATACATCTCCAATGCATGCTAGTACCGAATCAGATGAGGTTTGGGAGGACAGGGATGGGGGTACTCATGCTGAAGCTAGCACTGTTGCTGCTGTTGAGGCGGATGACAGCGGTTCTGGTGGAGTTGAAGCGAAGCAGGGTATGCCAAAAGGTTGGTCGTTCGCACCTGAAAGTTGGAAACCTACACCTTTTGGTTGTCTTAACGGTCGCATTCCTAACCTTGTCCTTGATCTTTGAGCTTCATTTCGTTGTAATCTATATTATCATCATTGCAACAAAGCTCGTATGCACGCTACAAATGTGTTCGTTGATGTATCGGGGCCCGATTTGTTCCCAACGCATTCCATTCTGGAGCATTCCAGAGAGAGAAAGAGAGGGAGAGATCGACAATTTGAGGGAGAAAATGCAGGGTTTTGGGAAGTTGAAATCATTCTGCATCGAAAAGGTTAGAAGTTGGAAAAAGCCTCGCATGCCATACACTGCAGACCGCATTGGTCAGTGCGTGCAAATCCGGGTTTGATCGACACCGAAAATGAGATTCTTTCTTCACTGACTCCCTTTTCATTATCTGTTCTCAAACGCGAATTCGGGGGGTTGATGGTGGAATGAGGTATCTACTACTATCACACCACCTCTTCGTGGTAGTGGTAGCGAAAGGTGAAGAAGGGAGTGACAGTCAGCAAGGCAGGAAAGGGGGGTTACAGCGTGACGCGTCCTCTTCACTGGCTCTCCATTCCCGCCTTGCGACGCGGGTGCTTTATTTGGATCTTTGCGCTCAGACCAATTCTTTTTTGGGTCGTAATTCTTCTTGTCCTCCTCCCCTCTTCCCTTTCCCCAATTGTGTTTGAGTGTCGAAGCACAGCTGCAGATGTTATGCATAATCCCTAAATGAATTTCCCGTCTAGATCAATGGCGTAAAGCTACAGCGAGACGACTACTCAACCTGCATCTCCCCCCTTCCATCCTTCAATCCGGTTCACCACCAACACATCCAACCCTTCCTCCCCCCCAGATTTGCAAGAATGACATCGGTTACCGAAGCTAAAAACTCCACCACAGGAGACAACATCGAAGCTACCGTTAAGGAGAACAAACGAGATGCTGCTAAAACATCCGAGAAAAACGCAGCCAAAGAACTAGCCGATGAAGATGAAGATGATGAAGAAGATGAAGATTTCGTACGTCCCCTCCCTCCCCCCTCCCTTCTTTCCTATCTTATTTATACTGACCGGTTTTCTGTTTTTTGTATGTAGGAGGAGGGAGATGAAGATGACGAAGAAGAAGGAGATTACGAAGAAGAAGAGGAAGCTGCAGATCATGATGAAGACGACGAGGAGGATGAAGATGATGCAGCTGTAGTTGAAGGTAATGATGATGAAGTTGATGAAGAAGCCGAAGAGGAAGCTCAAGAGTAAGTTCCCACCCCCCTTCCCCTCTAAACCCCGTTTGAACACTATACTAACCTTCAAATTCTATACTTTGGCAGAGAGGACGATGAAGAAGAAGAAGAGGATGAGGAGGAAGAAACTGCAGGAAACAAACGTAAAGCTTCAGACGAAGGAAATGATGACGATGGCAAAGCTGCAAAGACCGACGATTAAATCCCCCTCATCCCAGAGTCAATCCATCTCCCAACCTCGTTTGTACAATTGGATCATTCAATATTGCTGCATCTTTAAACCCCCCCGAAGTCTGTGCAACTGTCTCTGCATTAGCAAAACCACGTTGTAATTCTTCAAGTGAAGACAAGGCACTCTTCCGTCACTTCAAACACAAGAGAGATAGTTGAGAAGCCAATAGCGAGTCTTGTTCTAAGCATACACTGTATTCTTTCGAATACTACTCCAACCTCTAATCACAAAGTGAAGGCAAATCGGCATCCTCCTTCCCACAACCAAAGCCAACCTCTTCCAAACGACCGAGTCACAAACGAATCGGCACTGGTCTTGTCTCTCTCCAACTCACCATCAAAGATTCTCATCGCGACCCAACTCCATCTCACCATCTCACTCTCACAAACCAACCTCCCAAACACCCGACCTCAAACCGCGCAGACCTATTCACAACCATTCATTGAACCAAAAACGAAATGTACTAAGCGAACGAATGTGGTATATATATGCAAAAGCGACTCAAACCCTCTGTTGTTGCCTATCACCCAACAACGGCCTAAAATCCTGTACATGCTTCGGCAACTGAGCCGTCAACAAACTCGGCGACTCCGGTGGAGTATGCACCGCACTCGAAGTATGACTGTGAAAGCCTGGACTAGGAGGGGCAAGCATAGGCATGGAAGGGAGGAAAGGCATTTGTCCGTAGTAAGGTGGCATGGACGGAACCTGTAAAGCCGGGTTGAACATCATAGACGGACTAGTGTTGATGTGTGGTGGCCACATTGGCATGCCCATTTGAGGTGACATGGGGAGAGGAGGTGTACCGAATCCGCCCATTTGCATCTGCATTGGCATTCCCGACATACCTGGCATCCCAGGCATACCAGACATCATGCTCGGACTCGACGGGAAACCAGCAGAAGCTCCCATAGCAGGACCCCAACTACCACCTCCCATAACACTTCCACCACCAAGACTCAATACCGAATCTCTCTGATGACTGCTCTTTGTCCTCACCCTCATCGAGTTGGCTCCGTTGGCATTAGCACTCGGCAACTCAGCCAACCACTCGGCCGGAGCCTCACTCCTCCTCCTCCCACCACCCTTCGACATCCTCCTCCCCCCACCCCCACCTACGGTGGCGTAATGCTGACTAGCCGCATCCGACTTAGTCCTAGCCCTTCCATCAACACCCCTAACCTCGCTCGCAGTCTGTCGATGAGTCCTATAACTAGGATTCAACGGCGACTGCCTCGGCTGAGGAGGTAACGACATCCTAACACTCCCCGTCGTCGGTGAAGACGAATGCTCGGTCTCTGCCGACCTAAGCAATGCTGGTCTCGAAGACGGCAAAACCCCCAATTCAGACGCAGCCGAAGACGGAGCAGTGGAAAGATGAATCAGAGGCGGACGAGCAATGCTCATCCTCTGACTCTGTCGAATACTTGCCGGAACACGCGAGACCTTCGATTCCATCTCTCCCACCGTCTCCTTCGGCTCGGACGACTCAATCGATTGACTTCTTTGACTGTGTTCACCAGACACGAGCGTGTTTTGCGATCGGTTATTAGCCGGAGTCAAAGCCGCCTCTTGACTAGAAGAATCAGGCTTCAGAATGCTTCCTGCAGGACTAGTCGCAGATCCAGCTACTGTCTCGCTGGTTGCCGTCATAGCACTCTGCTGCTGCTGATGCTGATGATCAACTGGAGGATTGAACTCGATATGTCTGCCCAACAACCTTGCCAATTGCTGAAAGTTGTTTGCTCTACCATCATATCTAGGCCGTGCCTGAATCAACTGCTTGCTAGCTTCCAAAATCTCGTTATCCTTCCAAATAGTCCAGCCGATAGCAACCCTACGCAATACACTTTTCCAGTACGGACTGGAAGTCGAGTGGATCTGGGAGACGAGCTTGCCTCCTTCAACGGTGATGTCGAAAATGCTAGGTTCAGACTTGATGTTGGCGTGAGCGTCGACTTTGAGAGCCCAGTGTTCCACTTCGAGACCACGATTGCGCATGGCTGACTTGAGTCCGTCTGCGTCAATACCGACTAGGTCGAGCGGTACGTCTTTAGGGTCGACTTGAGTAGAAATGAGCCAGACTCGTCGTGCTTCGGGATGAGGAACCGGGTTGACCTTCTCGACGACGGCGGCGCCTTTTGACATGCAGGAGCCCATCTTGATATCGGCCTGTGTGCAGGATGTCTGTGATGCGTATTGGGTGGTAAGATTGGAAGTAGGAGGGTATTGTCGATTCTTTTCAACAGCAGCGCGGAGCGAGAAACGTGTGCGACGTGGTTTGGTCTGCGGTGAGCGGATATCAGAGCAAATGAGAGTCTGAGTTTAGGATCGTTGAGCGAGGGTCATGTCGGAAAGGTGTCGATGGTAGGGAATGCAATGTTCGTACTGAAGGAGCCGTTGGGTATCTGGGAAAGAGGTACGGCTATAATCTGGCTTGGTCTGACTTAATCGTTTTGGCCGCGAAGAAGGTTGGGGCCAAGCGTGATGCTAAGAAGTGTCAGATGGTGTGAGAGAGAGGATATCTCTACCAAACAGCACAGAAGCCGAGTCAGAACTTGAGAGCACGGTGAGGATGGTGATGGTGGTCGTGGTGGTGATAGGAGAGGACAAGAGATCGAGGCTGGAAGAGGAAAGGGTCAGGGGAGGAGGAAGGGAGAGAGAATCAGTGGGGCCGATGGAGACAGACAGACAGACAGGCAAGAGGCAGAGAGAGAGAGAGGAGGAACGGCGCGATTCAAGCTGCACATCAGCTGTGTCAAGGGCGAGTGTGTAGGAGTACACTGTTGTGTGTGTGTGTGTGTGTGTTTCTGGACTTCATGTGTGGAGCTGAATGGAAAGACAGCTCCGACAGATTGCGGACAGACAGAGAGAGACATTTCATAAGTCGGTCGGCCATTCGGGAAGACGAAAGCGTGATTGGTGACTAGCATCAGCACGCTGCTTCCCGTCGTCCTTGTTTCATTCGTTTGCCTTTCTGTGTTGCATTGCAACGCACACTTCATACGTATGCTCAGCCACTGATGCAAAGCAAAGACAAAGACAGAGACAGAGACAGAGACAGAGCATGAGAATGAGAGCGAGAGCGAGAAAAAGGAGTTTGTGGGTGGGTGGGTGGGAGCGAGCGAGCGAGAGTCGCTATGAAACGTTGTGTGTGTGTTGCAGCAGTATGCAGGATTGCATGATTCTGAACGGCGGGCCGATGAGCTCAGTCGACGGAACAACGTGTGTATTTGGCTCTCTTGCGCTTAGCTTTAGCGAGAAATCTCACTCTCTTCGGGTTAGGCATTAGGCGAGAGAGCCAAGCCAAAAAGGATATCAAGCGCCCGCATCCAGCCTCTTTCTCTGTACTGTAGGATGGCCGAGATTGACTTCCAGAACGACTCTATCGAGAAAGCCACAGGACGGAAACAATAGCCGTGAGAGAGAGAGAGATTGTGACCGTGTCAAGAGGCGCGGAGAAAAAGGGAAACGAACATAATGAAAACGTGAGGATCCCAGAATGTGACCTCGCTTAACTTAGCAGATGGACACATCACATACACGCTGCTCACGACAACCTCAACACCTGAGCTACTCTGTAGGTACGACAATTATGAGTGAGTGTCTGTGATGTGATTGTGAATGCGCAATTCCGTGGAGTTTCACACACACACCTCGTTACCCTCTCCCGCGCTCACTTTTTTGAGAATGATGTGCAAAGCAATACAGTACACGGGAACGCGACGCCTCTTTTGCTTGGCCTATTAGTTACACAATCACACACACGGTCAATTCCTTGTGGTCTTGTTACACACAGACACACTCGCACAAAAATCAGTAGGGCGAGGCGGAAAAGGACAGCTCGGCAAACAAGAAAAAAAGAAAAAGAAAAGAAAAAGCCAACGAATGTCTCACCCTTGATCATCGACAAAGTGTTTCTCTACTTAATACCACTTATTTATTTATTTTTTTGAGCGGCAGCAAACGATGCAAAGCTGCGACTTTTGTACA
Organism: Ustilago shanxiensis; assembly: GCA_019972555.1. Taxonomy (NCBI): domain Eukaryota; kingdom Fungi; phylum Basidiomycota; class Ustilaginomycetes; order Ustilaginales; family Ustilaginaceae; genus Ustilago; species Ustilago shanxiensis. The sequence continues at coordinate 760,124 of BPMX01000004.1, read as the reverse complement.
TGTGCTCTTTGACCCCGAACCAACGTGCTTGCCATTCTCATTGCTTTGTTTGAAGGATGGCAAGGCGTCATCTTTGGTGCGGTTCGACCGGCGAACTGTGTATGAGGCTTAATACACATATGAAGTTTTGATCATGGCGATGCACAAACCTGTCTGCAGCTCTACAATTCACCCTCGGAGCAACAATCAACGGCGAGCAGATTGGTCATAAGCAAACATACGGACGCAGAAGCCAACCGCGACACTGAGCTATTCTCCATGTCCAGCTCGCATCCAAGTGCATCTCTCTTTCGAGATTGTTGACTCCGTTTCTTTTCCTTTCCGACTTTTGAACCAACTTACCCGCGGAAAAGAAACAGACTCGCACATCGAGCCGGCATTGCTCTTCAACTACGCACCAATTGCCAAAGTCCTTTTTCCTTTTCTTCAGATGAGGTAGCTGTCGCTTCCATCACAGTACAGATTGAAGATGGTGCCACAACAGCCAAATTTGCTGGTTTGGTTTGCTTTTGTTCGAGATACCGATTCCGACATTTTTTTGGTTGAAACAAGCAACGGGAAGAGAGGGTCCAATGTTCCATTTTCCACTAATTCTTTTCCGACAACCTCGCTTAACCCTTTTCCATCTCTCAGATGCTCTGCCAAGCAGAATCACAAGGTCCACACCAAAAGGTCGATCGTTCGAGATCGTAAAATTCAACTTCCGGTGGTGTTGACCCGCATCTCTACCATATTCCTTCGCCTTTTGCAAGGGTTGTGTCTCCGCATAGCCGCCCCCACACAGCGAGAAGAATGGGTTCTAGATCTGAAATCCTTCCTCCCGGCGCATAATGACGATGTTGTACATCTCCCGCTTTTTCCACTTCACACTCAGACTCATCTCCAAAACAACAAGGAGATGATGGTGGACCCCTGTGACTTGAGACATTCGAACCTGATTGCGGCGTGCACTGGTCGATCAAGATCTGTTCTGATGTCTCTCAGCTGCTAAGATCGACCAAAGGGTCCAAAGCTCTTGTGTGTCAGGATGATATTCGAGCTTGGTCACCTCGTAGATGTCGGCAGAGGAGGTTCAATCACCCATCCACTCGTTTTGCTTCATCGCAGCTCAATCCCAGAGTTATGGAGGGTGTGTTCATGGCAGTATCGACTTGCTTACAAATTGCGAGCAGGACAGCAATGATCCCGGTTTTGAGAGGCGAATGGAACAGATAAGCGCTGCAAAGGAGACATGCGTATGTAGCAAAACCATGGCTTGCTATGGATCGACTCGCCTCGGCCCCCTATCTTTATCAGTCATGGTATCTCCTAGCGAACATGGGGTCTGCCGTAAAACATCTCAACGAGGCTTGCTTCTCCAGAATAGATAGGCGTGGATTGCATGGCTGGATGTTGGATCCAAACTGGTGGCGCTCGAGATCTTCTGTCAGCAGAATCCATCCCGTTCGAGTCGCCAATTTGTGGCGCTTGTCCATCATTCCAATCTCAGCACACAGACATAATCCGACAAAGGAACGTGTCAGATCGCGCAATCCCACATGTCGTTTCTCGCAGCCATCACGGATCAAGCCATATTACTGTACGTCGTATACTGATCGCATTGAATGTTGCAGCAACCATACTGCAGATGCTACTTCACTTGCGCTTACCCTTCCCACCTTTACCCGAAGATCCTCCCGACTTTCCCTTCCCATTGATCTTGGAAATCTCCTGACTAGACAATTTGAGCGTACCACCCGAGAACTTTCCAATTCCCATTCCCAACCCTCTCTGTCTCTTTCTGGTCTCCTTTTTAAGTCCCATCTCGGTCGCTGTGGCCTGATTAGTATATCCAGCCTTGAGACTCGGATGCCAAGTACCCAACTCCTTCGCCTTCTCCCTCTCCTTATCCCTTCTCTCCCCTGCTGCTTTCCTCATGCCTTGACGTATCGCTGCTGGAGCTTTAGCCAGTTGTTGTCGTTTCAATTCGTTTTCACCCCATCCTCGACCAATAGCTTGACCTTTGCGTTGCGATTCAGTTGCTGAAAGTTCCATGATTCGCGCAATCGTGTCGTTGGATGAAAGATTCGATTTACCCTTGGAAGTGTTGCCTGTTCCAGGTGCGAACAAGGTAGTCGAAAGAAGTTCGGATAGCAGTCGATCATTGGCAACCAGTTGCTTCTCTTCCTCCTCTTCTGCCGTTGTCAGTTGAGCGTTGGTTTCTTGATCTTCGAGGGCTATCTTGTCGATCTTGGAAGACATGAACGCTTTCCATCCTTTCTTGGCTTCTTTGAGCTCGTCTGCGTCTGGACGAGGTTCACCGCCAAAGACAACGGTTTCGACTGCTCTTGACTTGGGTAGCTTCTTCTTGTTTTGTTTCGAGTTACTCCCAGATGCTTGTGCGCTTGAAGTTGGTTTGGTGGAATCGAAGAGGAGATCCATCTCATCTTGTTCTTTCGCGGGGCGTGCTTCGATGTGAGGTGGTGTGTCGGCAGCTTGCTCCTGAGCCAGACGTTTACGCTTTTTGCTCGATAGCCTCTTTTTGCCTTCAGTCTCTCCCTGGCTTGCCGAAGCTGAGGTGCTTGCCTCGGGAAGTTGGAATGAGGACATGAAAGCATTGCCGAATGCTTCTAGTTGTGCAAGTTGAGCTGCTCGTGCTTCGTGATCTTGTTCTGGCTGCTTCGATGCGATTGCGTCCTCCAGCTTTCCCTTGACCTTCCGATTCGCTGCCATATCCTTCGACTCTAGACTGGCTCTCTTTACGCTCATATTTGTGAGTGTGATGAGAAGTCGTGCCTCGATGCTATGGGCCGTATCAATGGGACAAGAAGAAAGCGAGCAAGAAGAATCACAGCTAGCAAAACTGAAATTTGTCTTTCAGGGTTTCCCGTCTTCCGAGAATCTCGCTTACTGTGCCGAAAAAGAAGAGAAAAAGGCAAAGCGATTTTGAGCTCAATTTCTTTGCATCATTTTCTTCTTGAGATTTTCGGCCTTGACAAAACCTCCACCCGCCAATTCTCAACTGACTGAGCAAAGCATTCACCAACATCGATCTCTGTCTTCACCTTCCATTACCACTATCTTCTTCTTCGACCCAGCTGTCAATTGCCAAGGGGCTGCCATAATGAGTGGACAACATGCGAGAGGACTAGCGCTAGCCAGCCTGCAAAGCTCCAGGCAACGACAGTTTTCCACATCCAGCAACATTGCATCAATCTTAGCAAGACTGCGAAAGCAGTGGGATGAAACAGCAGCCGAAGCCCCTCTCTCGTCGGTACCTGCATCCAAGCGAACAGAGTCTTCAACGTCAACACAGACTAGTGCATCGACTGCGGCGTCGAGCTCTAAACCAACCGCTTCTGCTCAGAACAAGCCTTGGTCAAATCAACGCAAAGCTGCATTCCGTGACTTTCGTCGCACCCCTGGATTGACTTCGCAGGCTGTTCAAAGCACAGACAAGGGTAAAGCTAAGGAGCAAGCATACATCTCCTCCGCTTCAGCTGACAAGGGGAAAGCACAGGCAGCGGCGGCACATCAAGCTTCCCTGCTCAAAGAGCTTCACGCCCTCGATGACCTTCTCGACTCACTCCAAAGTCAAGCCTTTTCCATCTCCCAGCGACTAAAAAACCTCGAACTCTCACGCAAAGACACCTCATCCAACCAACTCGAAGCTACCTGGGGACCAGATCGACTCTCGCCACCTGACAACGCCAGTGAGAATACGTGGTCAGCAGCGCCCTCTGGATCAGCACCATATTCCAAACCAAACGATAAGCGCTCCGAAGAACCCAAAACTCGTCTTGTATTCGGCAACGACGCCCTTGCTGAAGCGAACCTCCGTTGGCGTGATGGCAAAGGCAAGCTCACTCCCAACATCACCTACAGTGGGCCTTTTGCGGATGAACAGAAAAAGTGGACAGAGTCGATCACCGGATCCGTCTCTGCCAACAGCATACCTGTGGAGAAGGTAGAGCCGTTGAGGAAGATGGAAGTGGCAACGCTTGCACATGGACTAGATCGAGTGTTGTTCAATCCTGGAGTTTACTGGTTGAGAGATCCTAGGTCTGGGATTTACAACTTCGACCCGCGTATTAAAGATATCCTGGATGTGGATCTGTTCGATTATGCTGCACTTCCACCTTACATTACCTCGAGCAAAGATCCTGAATTGGCGAAACTCACACAACAGCATGGGAAGCGATACTGTGGATCCACATCTTCCATGACTTCGCTTCTGAGTCAGTGTTACTTTCTCATCTCGGGTTGGCGCAATCCCGACTGCACCGGATTCTCCGCTCCCTTCGCGGGTTTACCAAGTGGGTTCAGCATCGGAGCCAAACTTCCAGCTTCCATTTTGCTGCATTGGAAAGACGGACACTATGCGATCGATGCAGACAAAACAGCTGCCGGAGAAGCTGAGAACTCCAACTACGTCCTCACCTCTCTAGGCAAATCAATGGAAAAAATGCTCACAGCCACGCCCGAAGAATACGCCAGATACATGCGTATCAACTCGCACCAACTCTCCGAAGAGGAAAAAACAAAACCAGAAGCCTACCACTACGCCTCCACCCCCAAAATCATGATGCGCTCTCAACTCGACTGTCACGATCCCCGTCTCCCCCGCAAAACCTTCGACCTCAAAACCCGCGCTTCCATAGGCATCCGTAACGACCGCGCCAACTACGTCGAAGGTTCAGGCTACCAAATCCGTCGTGCCACCGGCGCACTCGAGAGCTTTGAACGCGAGTACTACGATATGGTCCGAGCTGCGTTTTTGAAGTACAACTTCCAAGCTAGGATCGGACATATGGATGGGATCTTTGTAGCCTACCATACTACCTCCACTATTTTCGGATTTCAGTATATTTCAGTAGAGGAGATGAATGAGAGGTTGTTTGGGAGTCAAGAAATGGCCGAGCAGGCGTTTAGGTTGAGTTTGGGGTTGATGGAGAGAGTGTTGGATGCAGCAACGGGGATGTTTGAGGCGCAGACGTTGAAGATTACGGTGGAGGCGAAGGAGAAGGGGCAGGTGGGGATGGTGGTTTTTGTCGAACCTGCTACCCCTACCAGCGGTGAGAACAGCGGAGAGAAGAAGGAGAGGGATATTGCACAGTTAGATATCACTGTAGACCGCTACTTGGATGGAGGACTGATGCTTGGTCCGGTAGATTTCTCCTTCCTCCCAGGTCGACGTATCGACCCCCTCATCGATGACGAGATTGAACGTCGAATCCGTTCCTCCCTCCCCCCCGTTCGCTGGGAAATCGATTACTCCATCTCTCCCCGCCCGGACCTCACTCCCACCCGCATCCGCTCCAACCTCGAATCGGTCCGCACACGTCAAGCCTCGCTCAACTCCCTCATTCTTCCCAACGTAGAAGCGCTCAACGCACGCGAACAATACCGTACCGAACAGTTGCGCAGTAACCCTGAAGCACTCAAGAGATTTTTAGAAGAGAGAGCGAATGGAGTTGCAGCAGGGATGCCATTAGCACCAGGACAATTGAGTGCAATGCCAGATGATGTACTAGCACCAAAGGAGGAAGCAAAAACACCACGTCGAAAACAAGCAGAATCCCGATTCATCCGTATGCGCAACACGCGAACTCTCCGTCTTCGAGAACTTGCAAAACTAGGTGCAAAAGATGCCAAAGATTCACTTCTCGACGACGAACGGATACTCTACAAACCCAGATCCTAAATCTGCCCAATGTACAACATCTCTAATGCTCAATCCAACCTTTCACCACAACACACATTGAGGGAAGATATGGAAACGAAATGCACGTGGTGTTTTTTGCGTGTGTGGATGTTCTAAGCTTCAGTGAGCTCGTATGAGTTACAAAAAATCCCTTTGTTTCAACTCTTTGATGAGTTTTCTTCTTCGAGATTAGTTTCGGCAAGAGAATGCCTTTTTGGGTCTGGTCGAAAAGGGTGGTGGGGGGGGGGAAGCCGGGGAGGCGAAAAGATCGAATGCAAGTAAGCGGTCAAATGCAGACAACCGTGAAGGGAAGGATGAAAAGAAAATGAATGCGAAAAGGGCCAACCATGCTAGATTGCAAAGTGGAAGAGAAGTAGAAAAGCGAGTCGAGGTCGAACAGATCCTAGTAGCGGCAGGACGCAATGTCGTTGAAGGGAATGAGTGGAACTGGAAAGCTCTTAAAAGCAATCAAAGAGAGAAAGACGAGTGGGAGAGTCAACATCGACCAGACCCAAGCCTGTCCACTGTCCGTCGTCGATCGAAGTATGCTGTCTTTCTTAAGCTCTCCTAAATCCTACTTCCCAAAAACGAAAACTACGCTTGCTGTTGCTACTGAATCTGTGCGGGAGCGGAATCGACCAAAACATCGACTGTGTGTGTGTGTGTGTTCACCGGGGTATGGAAGTCACAGCAATCAAAGTTGCAACAATTTAGAACTTGAGAGCGTGGGGCTTCTCACCCTTGGAGAGCGAGAAGGTGGCAGCAAGGTACTTGGCCATGGTAGGACCAGCCTTCTTGACGGCAGCGATAACGGCCTTGTCAAGAGCCTTCTGGTCAGCAACCTTGGACTCAGGGTGAGCCTGCTTGTTGGCGGGGTCAGCGAAGAAAGCAGCCTCGGCCTTGACCTTGGCAGCCTTCTCCTTCTTGAAGTAGGTGTCGTTGATCTTCTCGTCGACCTTGACGTCAGAGATGTCGATCTTGGTGGAAGTGGCAATGACGTAAGCCTGGTTGACACGTCGGATGGGGACACCGTTGACCTTGAAGGGACCAGTGACAAGGAGGAGACCCGAGTCGAGCTGCTTAAGGAAAACGACGCGCTTGCCACGGAAGCGACCAGCGAGGAGGATGAGGACGGTACCGGGGGTGATGGTGGACTTGAGCTTGGTCTGCTTGTTGACCTTGCGGTTGGCCTTGGGGACACGGACGTCCTCGGCGGGGTAGAAGCGGGGAGCCTTCTGGGTGGGGACGAGACGCTTGCCACCCTTGACAGGGACCTCCTTGTGAGCGGGAGCCTCCTGCTCCTGCTTCTTAGCGCCCTGGCGCTCCATGTTCTTGTAGCCACCCTTCTTCTGGAAGGCCTTGGTTCGGCCCAAACGGGCCACGTTCGATCGAACTTGGTTGCGGGCCATTGTGTCGGGAATATGTGCTGGTGATGGGTGTAAAGGGAAAGGATAGAAGGAAAAGAGAAACGTGTCAGACGGGCCTGACCTTCGAGTTATTACAGTTGTGGACTTTGTCCTGGCGCTACTACTGGGTCGGCCGTGCATCTCCATCTTCTACTGTTGGAAACTCTGACGCCGAGAACTTCAGAATTGTTTCATTCTGGGACTGTCGATTGGTCGATGTGCTGTGCAATGCTGGTGAGACTGCTTTTGTTGTCGTCCGTCGCTGCTATGATGTGTCCGTAGTCCTCCGTGTCAGATTCAAGTCTTCGATCCTTTTCGCATCATGTCAACATGACGAACGAGGACCACCGTGTCGGATGAACTTTACGATATTCACGAACTCCATTTGTATACCATCTGGTCCTTGCTTGTGCTTTGCCGTCCTTCATCTGCGATTCTATCTCCAATCTGGCCCTCCTATCGGTAGCTGCCAGCGGTGTTCAGTCTTCCAATGTCGACATTCCTACTGTGTCTGATACGTATGCTAATTCCGTATTTATCGATCATGATTGCTGTGTGTCGAGATGATCCTGGAGTCGATTGATGCTGATTTATACTGCTATGCGTGCGATTCTGTTTCGAGGTTCTTACCGATGTCGAATGGTGCTGCTGCTACTGCGTCTGGCGTATGTATCGTCGATGATGTCGAGAAGGATGAAAGAGATGCAGGGATCCGATTTCCAATATGGCGCCGGTCACGATCAACTTACCTTTTCTTGATGGCTTGGAGGAAGAGAAGCAGTAACGGAGCGTAACGATCTCGAATGTCAATCCTCAGCTAGCTCTCTCTCTCTCTCTCTCTCTCTCTCGCAACTCTGGCTGATCGGGTTGCGGTACCCTTGGCTTGACTTTGGCTATCAGGTCTCGCTCAGATCTCGCTCGAGTGACTTGACTGAGTCTGACCGAGGAGTGTCTGTGTGTGTGTGGACTAGCTGGCTGGCTCGCTGGCTGTGCTGTGAGTGGAGTTTTCTACGTCCTTGGCTGCAAGTTGAAATTGGGACTTTTTGGCTAAAGAAACGAGTTGGGCAGAGAATGAGTGAAAGACAGGCGAAAAATTCAGAACGGTGATTTTTCGGCACGTGTACAGGAGATGCATCGGCCGAGCTCAGTCATCGCGGATCTCTTATTTTTCAAAAAAGCGGCTGTCAAGAGTCTCAATCGGGAGATCGGTTTCCGCCTCACTTTTTCGGGGCTGTGTGATGTGTTTTCAAAGCGCAAGTCTCACATACAAAAAACGAATTTCGAATTGACTCCCTTCTTGACACTCGATAGCCTTCCTGTGTCTATGAGCATTCTCAATCGGCACAAAGATTCCACTTGCTAGAAGCGTGCCCTTATCTATCTCTTGTTTAGCGATGCCATCACGCTTTGTTTGACCACAAGACACAACACCATCACTGACTACCAGAAGACACTCCCAGGCGGTGTTCAGATCTTCTAAGGTGTTGAAAGGGCTCGGCAACCTTCACTCTCTCAGCGCCAGAAGTGTAATGCGCGCGCACGGACGGGAAGAGTCACATTTGATCTATGCATGAAAACCATTTCAGAATGTCGTGCTTCTTTTWCTTCTTCTTCGCTTCACCCTTTTCTCGGTCCGATAGAAGAATGCGCAGAAAACCAAAACGATTGAGAAGGGAGCTTCTCCGCGATCCCCGACAGCCTCTCATCTCCGCTTTCCCACCCAAAACGTGGTGGTGAAAAGATCTCTCCGCTTTTGTTGCCGGCGGTGAAAGTGAAAGATTGTTCGATGCACTGACCAACGCTCCCCCTTTTCTCTGCAAGCCAAGATCGCTTCTCATGCCAGCCTTCTGAAACGGACTGGTAAGGTTGCCGCTCCTCTTCGATCTCCCTCTCCCTTCTTTTTGCCTTGCGGATCTTTCCGATGGTATCGATGAGAACGGTCTCGAGATGATGGTATTGCGCGCACTTTCTTTGCTTCTCCTCCTTTTCTTTTTAATTTATTCTTTTTGACAGCTGTTCCAGCAGCTGTCAGAATTCACAGGCGCCTAGTGCGTTACTTGACCGATATGCTACTCTGACCGGGGACTGATATCCTTTCCCATTTCTCCCCTCCCCCCTTCCAGCACTTCTCGCTTGCCAAACACCCTCCTCTGACTCGAACAAACTAAGTTCAAAAGATCGTACCGATGCAAGGGAGAAAAAAAAGTTGAGGATGTGTGGCCCGTGTGCCTCTAGGTAATGAAGTTTCCCGCTCTTGCGCGCATCAAGCTCGAGCTTTAACTTGGACAGAGCTTGATCGATGGGGCGATGGCTTTGGTGGGCCGTGAGAAGTGGAAAGTGCGTGGTGCCATGTTTGAGGTTGTAATGCCCGGACAATGTGCCGAGAAAACCCACATCAAGAGAGAGGATGCACTGTCCACCTCTTGTGGACGCTGGCAATGGGCGATAAACGAAAGGCAAAGGCTTAGTCGATGGTCGTCTGCTGCTGAGAAATGCCGAGAACAATGGGTGACTGGCATAGAATGGCATAGCATGGCGTGGTTGTCCTTTTCCTTCACTGTGGGTGATCCGTGCCATTCGACCTGCTGTATGCGCTACAGATCAGCGCAACGACAAGCACTTCCTATCAAAGCGCCACGACAGCCTAGATTCCTTCTCAGTCTCCCCACGTGGAGAGTATATATACCTTCCCTATCCTCATCCATCTCCTGTTTCCTCATCATCATACTACTTTCTCATCATCGTAAACTGCAAAAATGACACCTCCCACAGCATCCTTCATCCACCCCGCCGCTGCCTCGGCCACCCCTACTCCCCACCCATCCAAAGGAACCTTCCTCACCACTCCCTCTACCTTCACTCAACATGTTCCCATTCCCGCTGGCGCTGAACCCATCGAAGATTTCTCGGGCAACTATCGTTTCGCCCCCATCAAAGAATCGCACACCTCCCGAGCTATGACTACCCGGTACATGCAAGACATGCTTTCCGCCGCCGTTTCCGACATTGTCATCATCGGTGCCGGCTCCGCAGGTCTCACTGCTGCTTACACCCTTGCCAAAGCTCGTCCCGATCTTCGTATTACCATCTTGGAAGCTTCTGTTGCTCCTGGTGGAGGTGCTTGGTTGGGTGGACAGTTGATGTCTGGTATGGTTATCCGTAAACCCGCCCATAACCTTCTCATCGAACTCGGTGTTCCTTTCGACGACGAAGGAGCTTATGTTGTGGTTAAGCATGCAGCTCTATTCACTTCTACGTTGATGAGCAAATTGTTGGCTATGCCGAATGTGAAACTTTTCAACGCTACCTGTTGTGAAGATCTCATCATCAAAAAAGACACCCAAGGAGTGCAGAGGGTTAACGGTGTAGTTACAAACTGGACCCTAGTTACAATGGCCCACGGACTCCAATCCTGCATGGACCCTCAAACTATCACCGCCCCAGTGGTAATCGGCGCTTGTGGTCACGACGGTCCCTTCGGCGCCTTCTCCGTCAAACGTCTCTCTTCAGCAGGTCTCATCAAACTTGGAGACATGCGTCCTATGGATATGAACAACTCAGAAGGTAAGCACCCCCTCCCCCCTCCCCCCTTCAATCCTGAAGAAAACGAATACTGATATCAATTTGAAACACAGGGTTGATCGTCAACAACACGAGAGAAATCTTCCCCGGCCTAATCGTTTCAGGTATGGAATTGAGCGAACACGACGGTCACCCCCGTATGGGAGCTTCTTTCGGCGGAATGATCGGTAGCGGCCAAAAAGCCGCTTACGAAGCCATCAAACTCTTTGACTCCCTCGAAGTCGAAGATGGTGAAGTGCTTTGCGCTAAGCACTAAACCTCATCCCAAACTCACTGTAAAAAAAGTGACTCGTGTCGACTCCAAAAAAAAAGCAATTCAAATTCGTCTTTTCCCTTTCTCATACACCGCGAGAGAGAGATGTGATTTGCAATGATGTGAAATTTCTAATGCATGTTGTGAACATAAAGATGACAAAAGTATGCTTTACTACTTCCTCTCGCCCATGATGACATCAACAAAGGTGGTGCTGGTGTAAGTGGTGCTTCATCCACCACGAGACTTTGCGATAAACGCCTCCAAATACTTCTTGAACGGCTTAGCCTCCAACGTCTTCAAGTTCTGCGCAAAGTCCTGTGCCAATTCCGGTGGACAATGAATACCAGGCAAGTAAACCTGCAAGAGATAATTGATCATCTCATCTCCTCTCTTCACATAGATCGTCTTTGCCAGCGTTGCAATTTCACCCAGCACAATCTGCGCCTGAGCATCTCTAAAGTCAAAACCTTCTTTGGTCGGCGCTTCAAAGATCAACCCGATCAAAGTTTCGTAAATGAACCTCTCGAAGCCTGGCAACCCGGTGTTGGATGTACCGTTGGATGCGTCGCTGGCCGAACCACCCCATGCCCCAACCAGACGGTGCAAGATGGAAAAGGCAGTACGCTGACAAGCAGCATCCGAGTTGGTCGAGTAGAACACGACACTTTGCAACAACGTCTCGAGTTGAGCGGCATTCTTGTCCGAAACGAAAACGCTTGCCATGCCCGAGTGAATCATGGAGGAAAGAAGATTCATGTATGCTTTTTGCAGTTCTGACTTTTGCACTGCATCGTCTGTACCGGTGATGTTCTGATTGAGGAAGAAGAAGATACGCTCAACCAAGATCAGGATCAACTGATCGACGATAGCCTTGACGTCATCCTTGTACTTATTGACGACGAGCGAGAGGAAGTTGACGAAATCGACCAGCTCTTGCGAAGTGACTTCGCTCAACAACGCATCGATGAGTCCAGGGATGTAGGGTAAAACAGCCTTGCCACAGGTAGAGACCATACGGGCGAAAGCACCTCGCGCAGCTTCTCGAACCACAGAGAACTGGTTCATGGAGCTGATGCTCACCAGAACCTGCTCCGTGATGGACTTGAATACACCGACCCACTGCGGTTCAGGCTGGGAAGAGTTGGGGTTGACATCTGGGAAGCCCTTGGACAAGCTGCTGAGTGCCAGCATGAGGTGGTGCACCTGCAGCACTGAAGTCAAGTCCGATGGATTGCGCTGGAACGCCTGTACCGCTTGCTGCATCTGCTCGCTGAGGGGTTCTGAAATCGCTTTTAGCAGCACCACTTGGTCATTGGGAGCATTGTTGAGCAACGAAATCAGGATACCGCTTGTCTCGAACAAGTACAGTTGACTGTCAAAGTAGCCTGCTGGCGCTGTCGCTTTCACAAGCGGATCCTCATCCGGTGCCACTTCTGGTAGCTCTGCTCGTACAATCAACAAATCCTGCAAGCCCTGCAACAGCCTCTGGACAAAGTCCGACGGCACAGCAGCGACAGCTCGCAAATCTCGTACAAACCGGTAGAGCAGGTAGTTGACACGCTTGCGGACACCAAGCTTCTCGTGGTGCACTCCGCGCCAGTCTAGGAACGCCGGCAGTGCATCCGAAACGCATCCACTTCGGGCAGCGAAGAAGTTGGAGTAGCGCACCAGGCACTCAAAGTACTGCAGCTGCACAGCAGGATGAGGGAACGAGGAAACGTTGGATTGAACCAACTTTTGCACCATCTCTCCCAAGTTGCTGAGCGGAAGACTGGCAAGCGCTTCGTTGCCAAGCTTCGGAGCACGACCCTTGGAGCCGCCTTCGGGGCTCTGAACGAACATGGCAGGCGAGAGACCGACCTTGGGTGCCGCTGTTGCTGTCGTCATGACATCGCCGTAGAAGTGGATGACGTACAATGCAAGCTCGATCTGCTGCCAAGAGAGACCTGTAGGGTTTGATTCGAACGACGCAAAAGTCGACAAGACTAGCTGGGCTACGCTGGTGGAGAAGAGCTTGTCATCGATGGCAGCGATAGCACCGACGATAGTCTGAAGATTCTTCCGCATCTCCAAGAACTTTGCATCGTCCTCGTCTTCTTCCTCATCGTCATCGTCGGCTGCTCCGAAGCTGATAGCGGGCCATTCGGACTCGTCATCGAACTTCATCTTCTGCAGAGCAACGCCAATGAGATTGGAGAGGAACTCGGCCCGCGCACCTGTCAGTTCTGCACCTCGTCGTCGAGCCTTTTTGTAAATGCCGAGAATCATGTTGACGCCGGAGAACATCTGTTCGGAGGCATCATCGTACTCGTCCGACAAGAAAGCAAGAACAAGGGGCAAGACCGAGTTGAGAAGGGTTTCGGCAGCCACTTTTGTCGATTCCTCCGCTGCACTCTCTTCCAAAATCTTGCACATCTCCAGCACAAGTCCATTGGTGAGATGTGCGAGATGTTCGCGGAATTCAATGTTGGAGTCGCTTCTGTCGCTCTGACCGTTCTCCGCGGCATGACCGGTGCGCGTCCGTGATTCGAGCGGAGTGATGACTTCTGGCAAGTTGAGAGCTTGAGCGAGACTGAGCTTGTCGGCGGGCTTCATGCCCTTGCTGATGATGCCATGCAGAGCATCTGCGGCTGCTGTGCGAAGTTTCGGGATGGGATGATGCAAGACGTTGAACAACAATGATACGGTCTCGTTGGTGACTACCAGAGTGATGTCGATCCATGACACGTAGTCTTCGATGATCTTTGTTGCTGCAGCAGTGAGGTCGACGGCGTTGGCGAAAGTCATGCTGCGGACTCCGGCTGAAGTGTTGGGGTCGGCTGCTTGCTCGCCGAGGTTGACACGGCCGAAGCCCTCCTCTACGACACGCCAGACTGAGTCGGCGATGTTAGAAGCGTGATTGGCTCTGATCTCGTCTCTGATGACAGCATCTCGCTGAAGACGCTCTTTTGATCGCACTGCTCGCAAGGTGACGTCGGAACCTAGGGTGATGGAGAGGTCGTGCAATACTCGGAGGATCAGATCGGTGGTGTAAGGGTTGAGCGGCAGCTGTGAGGTGGAAGCCTGGGATGGCGAGGCGGCAGGGTGGGCGCGGAACATGGAGAGTAAAGTGGGCAGCAAAGTGTAAGGTGGAGGCAAGTTGTAGGTTTGCAGCAGCAAGACGGCGAGCACCTGTGCAAACTTGTTCTTGATGAACGAAAGTTCTGCATCACCAGAGCCTGCTACGTATTCGTTCTGGATGTACTCGACGGCTGACTGCTGAAGCGATGCCACTGCACCTGCTGGGTCGCTCGACATGCTGATGCGGTTGCCGAGAAAGTCCTCGACGAGCATAAGGGCAAACATTCGAGCATTGGCGCTGTATTTGGGGCCATTGCCATCTGCGTTGCGTGCCGACCAGACAGTCCATCCTACGCTCCAGGTCTCGTGAGTGATGGTTTTTAGATGCTCGAGGAATTGAAGAGCCTGGGACTTGACCTCTGGGCTGGCGTTGGCCAGTGGCTTGGAGGCGATCTCCACGGCCTGAATGAGCTGCTCCTCCATGACTTTGACTTTTGTATCTACCAGCAAGACTGCTTCTAGCGTTTGCTGTCCTTCAATCTAGCAGCGCACCGGATCCAATCGCCGAGTCAAGGTCTCCAAGTCGAAGTCGGTGGGTCGGCAGTGCTGAGTCAGTTGGAGGTGTGCGATCGAAAGACGGTCCTAAGCTATGCCGACATTGATGCGATTCTGGATGATGATGTAGCGGTGATGGAACAAAGGATGATAATTGTGACGAAGCTGCTTAGTCTTCACCGATGCAGCCGTTCTATTGGATTTGTTGTTGTGATTTCAAGCCAGCGATCCTGACCACAACTTTATCCGAACACTTATATCGTATGTGTGACTTCGTTAATACTTTGGCGTAGCGTAGCTCTTCGTTTCGGATCGATGCCGATAACGATGATACAAGGCGGAGCCGATGAGCAAAGTGAAGTGGTCGGAGGAGTGGAGTTGTGTATGAGATAGGCAAGAAGAGAGCAAGAGAACAATGTCGAAAGTGACAAACGAAAGTCACACTTTGAAAAGAACAAACACTCACACACACACGCCAGCCTTAGGCTTCGGTAGTGTGATCAGTCAAGAAGAAGTTTTGGATTTTTGCAAAAAAGAAACACACACACACACACCTCTCCCGCTCGCTATTCTCAGAAGTCACACTTCTTTTCCTCGTGCGAGAGGCAAACCCGCGTCAGTCTTTTGTTGTCGAATATATGTTAGACTTCAGCAAAGTTGCGTCGATAAATTTGCCGAGATCATGAGACTGTTGTCTCAACGCTATCTCGAGGTATCTAATTGTACTCTTCAGCAACTGGCAGCAACTTCCTAACACAGCTTTGCGCGCAATCTGAACTATCTTCGATCCTATCACACCATTTCAAGGGGTAGAATCGTCACAAAAATGCTGAAGCAACATTCAAACTGGGACGGTAACTAGCGCCGTCTGATATTATTGATACGAAGGGCGCACGTTGCTGATTGGGCTACCCCGCATTGCGAAGGTATCTGGAGCAGCCTTATTTCCTTTTCCGCAACGGGCTCGGAAAAAGGCCGGGACAGACAAAGCTATCTTTGTGCAATGAAACTCCTCATCAGAAACCCCTGGGCACACACAGTGCAAGTAGCCATCATCAGTTCCTCACGGCGCGACAAGCTGCAAGATCTCCAAGCGAGCTGTGGTGTGTCGGACGGGCGATCGGCGGCCTTGTCCGAGAAAGAAGTGGAGAAAGGTACGATAAGACAGATAGATGCCTTTGACTGCCGTGAACGGTATGAGTCTCGGACTTGCTGTGCCTGCTGCTGCTGCTGCTACGCCATTACATTGGTCCTGTCATTCCTCTGAACAATAAGATAGGAGTGACGCAGCCAAGCGACTGCTCATGCGATTCAAGGCTTTTGGTAGCTACATTATGTGGCTGCAAGCGTACAGATACAGGTCTCGTGACCCCGAGACGTGACGCCACCACTGCAATCACAGTACTGTATTACTTGTTGACGATCGACAGGCTCTTGAATCACTAATGTACCACCATGACATGACGTTCAGGGGTGCTGTACATGACATCGGCAAGGAGCTGATCTGACAGTCGTTCAACTCTTATCTTGCTATCGTGCGTACCGTACAGTACAGTACATGGAGCGCATCAGCTTGACCTATCCTGCGGACCTTATCTATGCCTCAAAGTGGCGTGCATGATGCTTATCCGGCCAAGATGCCGGACGCATGATGCCATCCGGTCCCTTGTCGTCCCAGCAACGAGTCACATCAACGACATTCATTCGATGATATCGCAACTTCCACAGGGATGAGGAAGAGAACGGCAAAATAGCTCTAAAGTCCGACCACAAGCGGATCGAGAACCATTTCTCGATTGCTGCTGCATTTGCATTTTGCTATAATTAAGCTACGAGTGAATGGCGAGAGCCAAGCAGCGATGACGCAGTTACTTCAACTTTCTTTTTGAGGAATCGTGATCACGAGATGCGCTGTTTGTCTCGGCATCTCCGTCTGAAAGTCATGATGATGATGCTGATGCTGATGCTGATGATGCTACTCGCTGCCTCATCTGTGTTCCTCATCATTGCTTCCTTTGCCAAGCTCTGACGACGCATGAGCTGAGACGAGATGTGAGCTCTTGCGGTGTCCGCTCCTTTTTAGTTAATGGTAGGACCCTTGCAAATAGAGTATTCTTTTCCCCTTGTTTTCTGAGAAACAGAAGTGAATTCAGAAAGAGGGCTCAAATCAGGGTCCTCGTCGATCGATTCCCGCATCGGCAAAGCGAGAAGAACGAGTCTAGAACCATGGTTGACAGCCTGACCCTGAACCAGCAACTGTTCGCACCATCATCTTGCCGTTGTTGTCGCTCTACTGTACTTCTGTGTGTAGTGTAGTTGCTGTATGTCTTCGGCACTACGATAAGTTGCCCTTTCCCTTGGTTTCAGTTGTGATGCCCCAGCCCCTTTAAAGATGCTGTTAGAAGGTGACGGCCAAATCAGCATGTGCAAAGAAAAGAAGAAGCGACGATCGAAATTGGAGGCCCAGCGACGGCGTCAACAGAAAGAGCGTCAATGATGGAGAGAAGCCAGGCTCGCTGCGAGAGACGAGCTGCAACCAGCGATCTCGAGCACAGAAGAGAGAAAAAGCTTAGGCGCACATCCCACTTATCTCGCAGGCGAGGGCGAGGGCCGGGGCGAGGGCAGTGCAAGATCGAGAGATCCAAAAACAAAGAGAAAGAGCGAGGAGAGAGGACGAGGGAGACAGGAAGCGGAGTCTGAAGACCTCTCTGTTCATCTCCCAGATCTCAAGGGGCCCGCTCATTGTGTCCATCGCCACTTTGCGAGTGTCAAAGCATTGACATGCGCGTTGATGAAAGACGCGTCTCAATCTTATTTTGTCACAAGGAACTTGGCGAGTGTCCTCCACTTTTTTGTGACGATGCTCAGATGCATCTCTGCAGCAGCAACGAAGACCACGCGTTCGTCGGCTTGATCTCCCTCCTTTCCGTTTGAACAATAATCATTTGGTCGTCGCCAGACTGACTCTACAAGGCTGTGCTGTGCTGTCGAAGAAGAAGAAGCCCCTTTCCGCTCGAGACCTGGCCGCCCCCTTTTCGGTTGGGTGGTTGTAAGGAGGCAGAGCGCGTCGACTCTGAAGCCACTCATGACTCGTCCTTCAGCAATACTAACTCATAGCGTACAGTAGTATTCTTACTTCGACACTGTAGACGAGTGTCTCGCGCTGTTCGAATGCTTTGCTTGGATGCAGTTCAAGAGGGTCGACTTTGTTCTTCCCCGCCAATGGAAGGATTGATTGTCGCGGATCTGCTTTGCGGCGTCGGTCAAGCTTTGCCGCGCCGTGTTGAGCCAGACAAAATCATCACTCGTGACCTCTTTTGACTTTTCATAGCCAAGACTCCAGATTTGATCCGCTGTTGTCTCACTCTGAGCAAAGCTGATTTTGATGAGATTGCACATTGCAAATGGAATAGGAGAGGAAGAATAAAGCTGCCGAATAACGGCGGGATGAAGCCGATACGAGAAGGAACTCAATCGAATAGAGTTGGGTTGAGTCGAGTCGAGTCAGAGACTGGAGAGAGAACAAGAAGGAGAGAAGCTTGTCGCACTTTCGATGCTTGGCTATCGCGACTGCTCGAGAATCAGAGTGTCGTGATACAGTAATGAGCAATCGTGTCTGACTGCACTGAAGTGACTGACTTACTGACTAAGCCAGCAGCGCGGCAAGCAAGCCGACAATCTAAGGAGAAAACAGCAGGGTCGGATGGCGGATGGCGCGAACGGGACAGTCAGCTGCGTGCGAAGTCTAGAGAGAGAGAGAGAGAGAGAGACAGAGAAGCAGCGATGTTCCCCGCAATCAGGCAGGCCGGCAAATCGGAGACAGGGCCAGAGCTGGAAGACGCGCGCGCTTTCGCTTTCCTTCCGGATCTTCCAAATTATTATTATCGAGAGTTGACTGGCAGCAGCCGTTGCGATTGCTGCAGTGTTTGGGCTGAGTCTCGACTCAGCTCTCTGTCTCTCCCTTCCTCTCAGAAAGTGAAATGCAACACACACACACACACACACACTGACAGGCCGCCTCCTCGATATGCACTGCCCGTGTTCCTGTGACTGCCCAACACTGCATTCGAGTTGAGTCAATGCGTGCGTGTGTGTGTTCCCTCTTCTAGCTACTGCTGCCGCTATCATCGGCTGTTCCGCCCCTTGTTCGATCCGTGCTCGAGTGCGTATATTCGACCGCGACGATCCCAGCTGAGCTTTCTCTCTCTACTCATGACTGGATTCGAAGTTCGCCAGCTGGCCAGTCTCATTCAGAATGTGCCTTCCCGCCAGTGCGTGTCTAAGTGTGTGTGATGATCCCACTTTCCTATCGCTCTCTGCCGCTTTCTCTCTCTCTCTCGGTTGCCATCGCCCGCCCCACCAAACGTTGTTCTTCCTGACAGCCTCTCGCCTCGCCTCGCCTCGCCTCGTCTCCTCTTGTCCGTTGACATTCGGCTTCTCATCTCTGCCTCTCTTCCTCTCTTTCCTCCATCTCTACCATCTCACATCACCCTTCCTTGATCATCATTCAGCACCCATCCGAGCAGAACTCTTCTACTATACAAGTAACCACTCATCGTCTCGTCCTGTCACCAGTTCCGGCATTGAAGCCGACATAGCCGAGCACAGTCCTTCTCAGCAAGTTGCAACTGCCTCAGAGGCAAATCCTTCTATTTAGTCTCTAGCAATCAACGACGACGACTACTACATCCACACATCCTTGTGCTATCCCTCATCATTGTCCCTCCTACACAACCAACACTATACCCACAATGTCGGTCGACACTGAGCCGCGCGCACCTCGCGCCAACACCCAGTCCTCACCCACTTTCCGTCAGACTGGTTTTGCTGTGCCCACAGCCTCGGCACCGGCAACAAACGATATCAATGCAGTTGCCGTTGCTCATCAAGCGCTCTCGCCAAAGATGCGCTCATCCAACTCAAGCCTGAATGCCGCTCTCAATGGCAAGCCCACATCATACTCCAAGCCGGCTGCGCTTCACGATGACGGCGACGCCGACATGTCCGAAGCGTCACAAGCACCCTTGCCCATCCCTGGATCCTTTGGCAAACTTGAACCAGTTGCTATGGCCACACACGCCTCTCGCTCTCCCAACGATGTTCCCACGCCGCCCGATGCCCCCTCTGTTGCGCCACACAAAGCCTCTCCATCGCCTCACAGCGCAGCTGTCCGACTGCCGTCTTTGAGCTCAAGCATGCTATCGCCACGCTACTCTACACTACAAGGCTCCAGCATCTCCAGCGGTCCTACATCCATTACATCGAGCAACTGGTCTCCGAGCCGAAGCACCGACCCTCATCTCTACTCGATCTCGGCTGGCCGAAAGTACAGCTACACCAGCTTCAACAAGCCTTCCCTCAGCACCTCCTTTAAGACTTCGGCCATGCGCATGCGTGGTCCTGCGCTTGAAGACGAGGAGGACGAGGAAGACGATAGCTTTGGCAAGCCTATTTCTCGCTACGCACGCAACTCGATGGCAACAGATAGAGCCACTGCCGAGCCTGGCCTCGAATTGGACGGTGACGAAGTCTTCTCCTTCTCAAGCCCCTGCTTTGGCCCTAAGGAATTGCCCGATGAGCCTTCGCCTGAGCTCCATGAGGCAATTCCACCCTCTCAGTCCGCTAGCTCTAACCCTGCCGGTATCTTGAGCCCTAGCTGGGCCACTGCCTCCCTTGGCAAGTTGTCTCTTGGTGGAAATGAAGCTCGAGGCTCTCCGAGCTCGGCAAGTGCTCGAAGACCGTCCCGCTCGGCACATCACCACAGCAGCGGAGCGCTCTCATCCTCCGCTGACGTCGCGGCAGCCGCTATGAAGCAGCGAAGATACTCGTACAACAAGCACGCTCGTCCCTCGTTTGCTACGCCTGGTCCCAGCAGCTACACCTACTCTTCCAGCTTTGGCCGAGATCATCCTTACGCACGCACACCTACTTCTTCAAGCTTGACTTCGAGTCATCGCAAGGAGTCCCGATCTAGGTCCAGGTCGAGATACGGCACCGAGGACCGGACTGGTCGCTCTACTGCGGTTGTGGACGATGATGAGACGGACGAGGAAATGCGAATGGACGATGATGATGCAACCGAGGACGAGGCAGACTACGGTTATGGTGCCTACAGTGCTTCGTACCAGGCACGCTTGCGTCACAGCTTGGCTCACAAGGGCGATTCTGCCCTTGGCAGCACTCCCTCCAGCTTTGGTGCCAACAACCCTTCCAATGCCAGCTTGGGCCTTACCTTCCAGATGAGCCCGAGCAACCCGTCAATGCTGGCAAAGGGTCACCCGCTTGACTCGAGCCGCTCGCCAGTCATGTCGAATGGCAATATTGCGGTCAGCCTGAGTCGTCAATACAGCTCGGATCGTCATGCCGTGGCAGGTGGCCTAGCTCCGCTCCGTCACCATCCATACGCTACAAGCCCGTCTGCAACCACAGGTCCGCTCAGTGCATCCATGGGCCTTGCCTACTCTCCGGGTTCGAACGCTCCACTCAACCGGCCTGCACACAGGAGAGGCAGCAGTCTCGGCAATGGACTTGCTGCACCTGCCTATGCTGCTGGTGTTCTTTCCACCTCGCCTCGATTTGCCAATAGCGCTGCATCCATGGGAAGAAGCCCCGAAGACGGCAGTTCTGACCGACTCAGCCAGTCGCCTTACGGAGCCAACTCTGGCTCTCCGTATGCTTCTGGTGCTCGAGGTCTCAACGGCACGGGTGGATACTATGGGCCCGCACAGGGTGGCGCTTACGGCCAGTCGCCCCGATACTCGCAGAGCTACGGTGCACGCAAGGAGTCGAATGGCTATGCCTCGACGCTCGCCTCGCACTTTGAGAAGCATGAGCGCTCTGACAGCATGGCTAGCGAAGCTACTGAGATTGGTGATGCCTCCAATGCTTCGATGCGCAAGTCTTCTGTAAGCAAAGCTGGTGCTCGACCCACCAGCAACACGGGCGCGACGGGCAACACGGACGAGACGGCTCAAGTGGCAGCCATTCGAGACAGACTCGGAGGTGCGGCTAGCTGCTCCGCTTTCATCTCGAAGCTCTGGCATCTCATGATCAACCCTGACCAATACAGCAAATACATCCGATGGGATGAGGCTGGAACCTCGATCATTCTTTCGAGCGAGCCCGACGTTGCTAACGAGTTTGCCTCGGATGTGCTTCCACGTCTGTTCAAGCACGGCAACAATGCGAGTTTCATCCGCCAACTCAATCTGTATGGATTCCAACGTATCCCTTCTTCGCGTCTGCTGGATGCGGCAGAGATGAAGGTTGCAGCGGCGAAGCGTGCCGAGTTGGGAGGTAACGGGTCTAGTTCGACGCTCAACACAGCAGTACAGCTGTATGGTGCTCATTCTAGTTTTGCTCATCCTAGGTTTTTGAGAGGTCGGGAGGAGTTGTTGCCCACTATGAAGCCAAGGTCGAGTAAGAAGCCGAAGAAGAGCGGTGCAGGTGGTGGAGCGGGGATGGCGAGGAGTTTGGAAGCAGATACTAGTTTGGGTGCTGATGAGACGGATGAGGAGGATTTTGCGTTGTAATCAATGGATGGTAGGTGTCGGAGCATGAAGTTTTGGGTTGAGTTTGGGTTGTTCTCTTTGAGTCCTTTCTTATTTGTAGTTTTGTCTATTGTTTTCGCATGTTTGAGTTTCTTTTTTTCTTTGAATGATATGTTCATAGCCTTCCGCGCAAGCGTTTGCATCTTTTGCGAGTCAATGTTTCTAATAATGCTTGACGATTATGAGGAGTCTCTACTACAACGTTGGACGTGATTCATTTGAGTGGAACGATGATCTCGGCTACTCTTTCCAGTACTTCGACCACACCGATTCCTTTATTCTTTGGATCTTTTGCTACACTTGGCCAAATCAAACCATGTCTTGGTCTCTCTCTTTCCACTGCCTCCTTCACTTGCCTTCTAGTTTGTTCGGTTCCATGTTGGAGTTCGAACTTGTACCACATGGACCAAGCGTCACCGTTATGGGGGTCTGCTTTTGTTGAGCGGTCGAACCATTTTCGTGCCTGGGTTAGTTTTGATTCTAGCCAGAATTGTTGTGCTACGACGGAGAGGATTATGGAGTGATCTGAGGTTTTGCGGAGGGCGTCTGTCATTTTTGTTTTTCGGCTGGGACGGGGTTCGAATGAGATGGAGAGGGACCAGAGGAGTGGGGATGTGGGGAGGGATTGGAGTGCTCGGGAGAGAAGGGATTTTGCTTGGGGGGAGGAGGGGGAGGAACGATGTTCGATTAGGATTGATTCGTACCAGATGATGTCTGATGTGGGGTTGTGAAGACGGGCTTTTTCGAGTATAGCGCGGGAACGGATGGTTAGGCCTGCGGCTTCTTCGAGACGACTTGCAAGGATGTATAGCGGGGGAGAATGAGGACAGTTTCGCATCCCACGAGAGTAGTATTCCCTAGCATTCCTAATCCGACCTGTCGAATCATCGGAGGGTGAGAGTAGGGATTGAAGTTGTCCAGCAATCATGTACAGTTTATCAAAAGTGGGAAACTTGTCCAACGCCTCGTTTACCAATTCCATCGCCTTAGTCGGCTCACCATGATCCCTTTCAAACACTGCACTTTTCATCCAAACCCTCTGAGTTCCCACTTCAACCCTCGCTCTTTCCAACAACTTCCTCGCCGCAACCAACTGATTATTCTCCGACTCTAGTTTCGCTGCAGCAAGTGAAATCTTCTCTGAACCAATATTAGCATCAAATGCCCTAATCAGAACCGACCTCGCCCCTGCAACATCCCCAACATCACCTCTAGTATTGGCATACATAAGCCAAAGATCCTCAGCTTTCGGACAATTCGTAACCGCTCGTTCCAGAACTGCTTCAAGAGACTCCCTACTACCATGTGCCCTTTCGAGTGCAGCAGCTTGAGTCCAAATCCCCGCTCTATCAGGAAACGTTTTCAACGTATAAGCCAAAATACTCCTCGCAACCTCCACACACCCTCTCTCCAACGCCGACTGAGCATCTTGAACCCAAACTCTCATCCTATCTTCCTCTTCTATATCCAATTCGATCGTAGCTTTCACAATCGCAGAACAAACCATCGGACTACCCTCCCTCTCCACCCTCTCCGCCTCCTCGAACCACTGATCTCTCGACAACTCCACCCCTGCCTTCCTCAACGCCCTCACCGCAGCCGCCACAGTCTTATCCACCTTCCCCTCCTCCCCCTCGGTCTCTTCCAACAACCTCGCTGCAGCAATCCAAATCTCATGCGAAGTAGGTACCCTCTTCCTAGCCTCATTCAACACCTTCTTCGCCTCCTCCGCCCCGGACAACCTCGCCAACGCCAACCAAAGATCCACACTCATGGGAACCGCACTAACCGCACCACTCAGCAGTATCCTAGCATCCTCGGGGTTTTCTTCCAGATTCACCAGTTCTTTCCAAAGCTTGACGGAGTTAGGGATGTATTCGAGCGATTTGCGGAGGACGCGTTTCTTGCTTTCGACGTCGGATTCAAGTTCGACGGCCTTGAGCCAGATGTTGACGGACTGCGAGACGTGTTGGATGGAACGGGCGAGGATGACTTTGGCGTTTTCTTTAGTGTTGAGACGCGCGGATTCAAGCCAGATGTCTTCGGATTTGGGACAGTGGTCGCAACCTTGAGCGATGATTTTGCGAGCATTCGACATCTTTCCTGCAACTTCTTCGACC
The DNA here is from genome assembly GCA_019972555.1 of Ustilago shanxiensis. Lineage (NCBI taxonomy): Eukaryota > Fungi > Basidiomycota > Ustilaginomycetes > Ustilaginales > Ustilaginaceae > Ustilago > Ustilago shanxiensis. The sequence continues at coordinate 735,912 of BPMX01000004.1, read as the reverse complement.
CGAGCTGCGGCGATCCAACCGGGAGCATGTTTGGGGTTGGTTTTGATGACGGAATCGAGCAAGGAGCGTGCTTTTTTAATATCGCCGATCTCGGCAGAGGTTTTGATGTTGGAAGATGAAAGTTGGGTAAGGTATCCTGTGGGATCTATTGAGGTAGCAGTACCGGGGGTGGAAGAGGAAGCAGCATCGAGGGTGTGGGAGAGGATCTTGTTTCGAGCTTCTCCTATTTCGGTAAGACTTGTAATCGTTCCACCTGTTTCATCCTGCATCTGATCTTGCGTGAGGGCGGATTCGACAGCGTTTCTGTCTCTGTTGCCGACTAGGATTGTATCTGAAATAGCAAAACTTCTCGTATTTCTCGCCTCTCTCTTCGCTGCAGCTTTCCGCTTCTTACCGGTCACACTTCCACTTTCTGTCAAACTTGCCCATTCATCTTCAGTAACACTACTCAACCCTCGTTTCAGATCCGCAAACTGCGCTCCGATCTTGGGCGTCTCTAATCTAGCCTTTTCTCGTTCTTCCCTTTCTCTGGCTTCTCTGAATTTGCGACGTCTTTGGTCCATTCTACGATCGACAGCTTCCCAGATGAGGTCTGCTTCTTCATCGTCTTTCTCGTAAACGGTGCCAGCGAATAGATTGGTTTCGTTCTCAGGATCTTGAAATCGACCCTCTTCCTCTTCGCCGGGACCGTCATCATCGTCGTTATCGGAGCCAGCGGGAGAGGCAGTATCGGTGGGTTTGGAGGAGGTGGCGGGGAGACGTGCAGGACCGATGTCTGCTCGTGTGGTGAAACCGGATGCACCACGACCTAAACCGGCGACGTAACCGGGGGGTGCTTGCATGGACAAGAAGGCGAGTTTGTTTGGTTTGTCCGCCATCGTGGAGTCGACTGGCTGCGACTGGGTGCAGCTAACCCGGATGAAGGTGGTGAGGTGACGGTTGATGGATGATGGTTGATGGAAGGGAGAGATGGGAAGCTGAGCGGATTTGGAATCTGGAAGATCTGAAATGTATGGTTTGAATTTCTCCACATGGAAATTTCGAGCTGCCGAAGCCACGCACGAGCAACTCGCAGACTGAGGCCAGAAATTCAGGGTCCAAGTTGCTTGCCAACATGTTGTACACACTTCCATGCAGCAGCAACAGGCGTAGATATACGCAACGAGAGCACAAGGACAGGAGTAGAGCAAAGACGGGAACAGATGCTTTATGCGAAGTGAGATGCTGTTGCGATAGGATAGTACAAATGAGAAGATGCAATCGATAACAAAAGTCAGGAGCGGAGTAAGGCATACGAATGAGGGATTATTGCTCTTCAACTGGGCCATCAAGAAGTCGTATGCTGTTGTGGATGATCAAGCGCAAAGAAGGGTCAACTTGGTCAGCATCTGTGCAACTCCAACATGAAGTTCGAATGGAAGTATAGCACTTACAGAAAGTTTGGAGTTTCCAGAAGGTTCCTTCCTCCTGATCTGAATTCTCTAGGCCATACATCGACCAGGAAGTAATCTGTTTTCGCAACCATCTCAAACTTGGTCAGTCTCCATCTCTCCCCACACTCGCTAATCTCAGCACCGTGTATCGACTTACAAAGATGTCCCACAGCAATACCGCTAATATCACCCACTACCGCCTTCAGACTTCCATGCAATAACCACCCAAACATCACCAAACTCCAAGGCAGATACGGTGCTGTAATTACCAACAACCCAAACAGACTCAATCTTACATGTCTATTCCTTCTACTCCAGATGTACACCAATACAAAAGCAAGTGGACTACCCAAGAAAGGTTGTGCTGTCAGAGGCGATAGGATGAGTAGGCAGGTTGCTGCGAAGAGAAGGAGCATGACGTAAGCTGCTCTGCCACCGGTACGACCTCCGAAAGAGTTTTCTTCGAGCATACGGGAGTAGCGCATGAAGAAGAAAAGGTGGAAGATGAAGTCGAGTCCGAGAGGACCAAAGTAGAGAAAGGTGGTGAGGAGACGCCAGAGTTGGTATTTGCGGAAGACGAGGGATGGGGTGTAGAAGAGTTGGAAGGAAGAGATGGTATGGGTGTGTTCGAGGAGCGCGACCACGAGGGTGGAGGCTGCCCAGAGACCTGTTATTGGTGGAATGGATTCGAGGTCCATCGTGTTGTTGCTGCTAGGAAGGGATGGGAGGTGGTGGATGTGGTGGTGTAAGCCAGGAAGAGCGGAAGGAGGTTCATGCATGCATTGGAAAGGGTTTCGACGTGGAGGTGTTTTTGGAGTGTCGAAATCGAGATGCGATAAGGCTGGCTTCCCGATTTGTTTCCTTGTAAATGGCAATTCCGGAGCATCATTTGAGCGAGAAGAGAGAGAGAAAGAGCAGCGTATCGCGATTCCCCGCACTTTTTAATGGAATCGGTGGCTGATGCGCCCGAATAGCCGAACGTTACCACCTGCGACGCTTAGGCCTTTCATACTTGCTTTCCATCCACCATCACCACCATCACCATCACCACCACTCAACATTCGACCCACACAGGACCAAACAAAGATGTCAGCAACCGCAAACCCATTCAACCTCAAGAAACAGCTTGCCTTTTATGGCGCATACCACACCAATCCTGTCAATGTTGGAATTCACATCATTGGTGTGCCCTCAATCATCTTGTAAGCTTCTTGCCTCTCATTTCACATCAAACGTCCGCAAATTCTTTCAGAAAACCCAAGCATATGCTGACTTTCCTCCCCCATTCGCTCGCATCCCTCTTCCTATTCCCGTATGTACAGCGCAACATCAGCACTGCTAGCCAAACAAGGCTCCATCTTTCCCTTCATCCAAGACCATTCCCCCCTCCTCGCCGCATATCTCTCTCAAACCGGCTCCATCCTCTCCTCCATCCTCCCTTCCACCATCTTCCAATACGCACAGCTCAACCTTGCCGCACTTTTTATGGGCAGTTACTGGCTTTACTACTCGATCCTTGACACCACCGCTGCGCTTCTCCTCGCACCGATTTGGTACGCACTATGGTATGGATCCACTTTGCTTGCACGTACACATCCAGATGCAACCAAGATCGCATTGGGTATCAAGGCGCTAGGTTGGATCAGTCAGTTTTACGGTCATGGTGTGCATGAGGGAAGAGCGCCTGCGTTGTTGGATAATTTGTTGGGAGCGGTGGTGTTGGCTCCGTTCTTTGTGTTTTTGGAAGTGATCTTCCATTTCGGTTACAGACCGGAATTGCAGAAGGAGTTGAAGAATGAGGTGGGGAAGTTGGTGACGAGGTTTAGGTCGGAGAAGGCGAAGGCGAAGAGGGGGAAGGCAAATTGATCTCAACACTTCACTAGCTTGGTTTGGTTCAAGGAAAGCGGATGCTGGGTGAAGTTACGATGTAAGATGTGTAGTACTAGGAAAGGATTGATTATGGCTTTGCTTGCCAGCATACGGTTATAGCTGATATGAGCGAGCCGCTTTTGTAAAAACCAACCTGCACTGGGTACGCTGGAATCGAACGATCTCTGAATGTCAGTTGCCGTTTATCTGTGGCTGGTGCTCACTCGCGGCTGAAGAAGGTGTGTGTTTGGGTGCTTGTGTTTGAATGAAGCGCCCGAAAGAGGAACGTGGGATTCGATTCGTGATGAAGACCCTTTCATGCAACTTCCTGCATATTTGGTTTTGCCTTTTTTCCACTCTTCCTTCCTTTCTTATCACCTTGCCTATTTCTACCATCACCAAAGTTACCCTTCCCACCATGGCTACCACCACTATGCCAGCATGACAGAAACGAATCTCAAACGGCGTAAATCCATCACTCAATCCATTCGAGCTCGATTCTCCCGTAACACTCCACCACTTCCCACCTCTGATCAATCTGATACTCCACCTTCGATTCCCTCCTCTGTGAGGTATGCAGCATGTTTTTGTGAAGAAAACATCTATCACCTCGTCCAATCGCTTCTACCCTCTTCTACTTGGGAGTCTTACGTAGCATTTATCAGCAACCACAACAAAACGGTTTTACTGTATCAACAACGAGCATCTAAGTTGGTTAATGCAGGTTGGCCTGTGATATGGGACTATCATGTCATCGCCATCGCCACTTTGAGGGGTGAAAGTTGGGTTTATGACCTGGACACTCTCCTTCCTAACCCAGTGCGATGGGAAGAGTATAAACAACACACTTTTCCATGCCACACGGTTGAAAAGCAGTTCAGATCAAGGTTTAGAATAGTAAAAGCGAAGGATTATCTGGACTGGTTTGCTAGCGATAGATCTCATATGCGCACATCCCAGGGGGAATGGTTGGCTGCAGAACCAGCTTGGAACTGCATCGTAGGGAATGAAGCGAGCAGAAAGGGTGTGCGGAATAATCTAATGCAATCTTGGGTGAACATGAACGAGGATGAGGGAGAAGGAAGGTTTGGAAGAGTTTTCGAGGCGGAAGAAGTGTTTGCGATGAATGCGATAGCAGAGGGAGAATTGCGTACAACGATGGATGGCAAGGGAGCGGGAGAAAGACAGGGGGACATGATCAAGACACAAAAGCTGGACCAACGAGGTGAGGTAAACCTGGAGGTGAAGGAAGAAGAGGTGAAGAGAGGAGGAAGAATAGCTTCTCCCCTATTTCCAGCTTATCTTCATGCTTCACAATCCCATCGTTCCCTTCCTCCCCCTCCTTCCTCCCCACCTCCTACAGTCTAACGCATCTATATACCCAAATGTCATTATTCCACCATGCAAACTAAGCTTGTGGTTTCTTCTTCCGTTTAACACTCAATACAGTCCCCCCTGTCCCCCCCGCTGCTGTTCCAACTGAACCCTTCTTTGCCCTTTCCATCTGCTCTGCTGTCGGTGCAACAAGTGTGAAATTAGACCAAATGATCCCTTCCCCCACCAAACCTTCCGTTTCCTCTTCGCCGGTGTCGTCCAAATGCTGTTTCAGACCTCCTTTACGTCTTACCTCCCTATCTACACCTGAATGCCATGCTTCGGTCAGTGTTCGGGCGAGGAGCGGTTTGTTCCATTCACATGTATCTTTTATTAGCGATTTAAACACCAAATCCCCGAGGACTTTGTAGGGTAGTGATAAAGGCTGTCGCTCTAACGTCGTTGCAGAAGAAGAGGAGGAGGAGGAAGGGGGGAGAGGAAGACGAGTGAAGAGGATAACGAGAACACCGACGGCATTTCCAGAACAACATTCTTGTCGAAAACCCATTCGTTCCCAAAACTCATCGATGGGTAGATCATCCATCGCTTGCCTCTCCCGCATCATTGCTCGGATCGTGATGAGGGGTACTCCAGAGGTCGAAGGTCCCAAGGAGGAGGACAGATTGTTGTAGTCGAGTTTGGGTTTCTTTTCCTGCTGACTGTCTTGTAGTCCTTCGTTGTCGGCGGGTCGTTTCTTGCTATTCTCGTCTTCAATCTTAGCATCACCATTCTCGGCTTTGAATTCGGGGTGTTGTATTCCATTCTCCTCCTGCGTCACATTAGGTGCTTTCGACTCTGCCTCTTGCTTGTCGGTGGAGGAAGAGGAACCTTTCTTCTTCCAACCAGAATGTTCGTGTGCATCGCGAGCCATTTCATCCAAGAACCGCGTCTTGGGATCATCCGAGAAATGCGGCATCAACGTCGGAACCGTCCTCACCTTTCTCGGATCGTATCCTTCTTCATTCGGATCTTGTTGCACTTTCTCCCCACTACCCTCTGATTTCGTATGAGAGAGTACAAAGTTGGATGTCTTCCAGTGCAACGGGAGTGGTGGAAGGTCGGAAACTTCGCAAGATGCACCAGCAGAGCTATATGGATGTCCATATGTCCATTTCGCATCCCACAGTACTTGGTCTGCCGTGCGATGTTTGGAGGTGGGGTTTGGAATGAAGTCTTCGCGAACTAGAGGAACCAGAGGATGCGATTCTAGCTTATTATAGCCTGGAATAAGGTAATAGGCTCTAGCATCGATCGTGCCCTCCTCTTCTTGCTGATCTGTCGCCTTGCGAATGGGAGAGTTGCTATCACGTGTAGAGACGACTACATCGCTCATAACTGCTCTCCACCATTTGATGAGTCCTCCATCACTGAGTACCTTTTTGTCCTTATTTTCTGGACTTGAGGGAAAGAGATATGCCCTCTGACTTCTTGCAAGGATGTGTACGGACAGATGGGAGACAGGGAAGTGTTTGGCATCCCAGTGTTTGAAAGTGGTAAAGTGTTGTGTGATTGCTGAGCTGAGAGTTGCTGTAAGTGTGTTACCGAACTGCTTGCTGCCCTCTGCTTTGCCGAATACGTCAGCAGACACAGCTTCGCGAAGAGAAGTAGGGATTGCCTTCGGTCCATATCCTGTTGAATCTAGCTTGGAAATGTAGAGAACGGCGGCGGAAGAGTCGGGGATGGTGTAGAGGTACAATTCCATTGCGAGAACGAGCAAAGGGGCGGATTGATCTGGAGCTGCATCGTTGTGGTCTGAGTTGGTCTCGCCGGTGCTTGCTGGAGTGGAGTGGGGAGCCCAACTGGCGGTGATAAAGATCTGTTCTTCGAGCGCAGAGATGGAAGTGGATCGTTTGTTGTATTCGAGGTCCGTTGGGTGGATGTGAGCGAGGGGATAGAGAGACTTGACTTGACGAGGGATGGAGAAGAGAGTATGGATGCGGAGGGTGCCTGGAGTGGAAACGGATGGTGGATTGGCATCGAGCGCCGTACGAATAGTCGACAGTAGTGAAGCGGAGCGGTCTGTCATTTTGCTCATGCTTGCGTACTGTGATTCTCCTTCACAGGGAAGCGCAGATTGCAGAGTGCAGGGTGAAAGAGAGGCAAAGTGAGAAGGAGAAGGTCGGATGAAGGTGTTGAAGAAACGGAAAGCCAAAAGGATCTTCTTTTCTGGTTGGACCCTTGATTTCCAACGCGGGCGTGTGCGCTGATGGAAAGAAAGCAACACCAAACAACGCGCCTTTTTGCAAACACCTCGCGTGCCACTTTGCGCGTCACACACTCATCGACGGCCAATTTCAACACAGTCCTTTTTCTGTCAGATCATGTAAGAACAACATTGAGAAAGAAGAGCCGGCAATAATTCTGTTGGTTTTGTGGCGCAGCAAAGTGATGTGATGACACAGTGCCGACGCTGCCAAGCAATTTTCTTTTCTCTTGATTGTGTGTCGAAACTTTGCCTTTCTCGCTCACACTGCCTTGCTCCCCTCGCTCTAGTCAAGCCAAGATATGGATGGTCCTACGGAATCATGTTGAACCGCCGCCGCAGCCTTAGGGTTTCACCCTCACTCTGTTGCCTATGGTTTATGCCATGTGAGACGATCCTGAACCCTCTCCACATAGCCAAAGGAGCCATCCTAAATAAGTTTGTTGTGCGAGGTTGAAGTCGATGTCTGAGGAGGCACGTTGGCAAGAATCGGAATCGGCTGCACGTTGTCGTTTTACCGAAACGATGTCGAGCGAAAAGGACTCACAAAAAGGGCGGGCGCTCTTTGCTCTCGTTTTGGATTAGCTTCTCAAGCCCCCACCCCACGTCAGGTACATCGATTGGGACTGCCCTGCAACGAAGCTTCTGGCAAAGCGTGTTGTTGCAAACAGAAAGCTAAAAAATTAATGTTCCTGAGCTTATCGGAAACGTTCCGCTTTGCGACGGAAGGAAGTAATGACCGACCTTGCTCACACTGTATGCATAGAGTGGCAGGAATATCGCTGTCTGCTGTACGACCAGTTTGGAATGCCAAATGTGTCCATTCGACAGCAGCGGGCAACAACTAAACGTGCAAAGAAATTTCGGAATTTGGTGATGGACAACTTGGCGAGCGTGAACCCTCGAAACAACGCTGCTGCTGCTGCTACAGCGTGGTTTTGGCTGATGATGATTGATTGCAAAGCGGCTTTATTTGTATGTCACTCGCAATCAGTTCAGACCATGTGATCTTCAATTCCAAAGTCACTTCTTGACCATCACCTTTCCTACAGCGTACACCTTGTCCCTATCTGGTGACTGGGCTGTCCTTCATATCACATCACAGCACAGCCGATGAAGACAGCCAAAAACACGATCCTATCGCTGCTTAGATTCACTATTTCAACCTCAATATCACGCCGACCATCAACGAGAATTCTTGCCACATCTCTAGCTACGCCGTACTCTTGATCAAGCAGAGTGTGCACATAAATAATCGCATCTGCATCATTGCAACTCAGAATCGTGTTTCCTACTTCAGTCACCTATCAACATTGTCGCTGGTTCCAATTGCATACACTCGACCATCCCATTAACTTTAGCTTCTGGTGAACCGATCCAGCCTCAGCCTTCCGTTCTTTCCTGCTTCTCTCAGCTGGTCATCAGCCTTGATCAGCATCTCGTTCTCGCGAATGTTGTCGACAACATCTTCATTCCACCCTCCCACCTCACCATAAACTCGCACTACATCCATAGTCGAGAAGAACGCATCCAACCCAGACAACCTTGTAACCTCACTCCTTGACCACCACAATCCAAAAGGAGACACAAGAACACCACAACAAGCTAGCGTTTCTTTTCGCCGCCGCTAGCCATCATCACAATGGCAGGTGGTCACGGTTTCCACCCATTCGAGGTCACACCCGTCCATCTCGTCTATGTCGGCTTAGGTCTCTTCATTTGCATCTTTTCCTACCTTTCCCTCTTCATCAAGGAGCGTCTCTACCTCGGTGAAGCTCCTATCGCAGCTGCATTCGGTATCATTGTTGGTCCTATCGCCATCGACCTTTTCAATCCTGCAAAATGGGGCAATGAAGATGGCATCACGCCCGGTGGTGTTACTACCGACGAAATCACCCTCGAGATCATGCGCGTTACCATTGCACTGTCCGTCTTTGCCATCGGCGTCGAATTGCCCAAAAAGTACCTCTTGAGGCATTGGAAATCCATCGCCATGCTTCTCGGTCCCGTCATGGCTTGGGGCTGGCTCATAACAGCTGCATTCATCTATGCGCTCATTCCCGGCCTCGATTTCCTCAACTCGCTTGTTGTCGCAGCTTGCGTTTCCCCCACCGATCCTATCTTGGCTCAGGCTGTTGTTGGTGGTCCATGGGCAGAAAAGCACGTTCCGGCTCACGTTCGTCACATGCTCATGTGTGAGTCGGGTTGCAACGACGGTGCCGCTTTTCCGTTCCTCTACCTGGCATTGTACCTGACGCAAAACCGTGACAACACTGGCTATGCCATTGGAAAGTGGTTCTACGAAACATGGGCATATGAGATCATCCTTGGAACCTTCCTTGGCGCTCTCATCGGCTACGTCGCTCGCAAGTTCATGCGCTTCTCCGAACGAAACAAGCTCATCGATCGAGAATCGTTCGTCGCCCAGTACATCTCACTAGCCATCGCAAGTATGGGTGTCAATGTTCTGCTCGGCTCCGATGACTTGTTGGCCGCTTTTGCTTGCGGTACTGCTTTCGCGTGGGATGGTTGGTTTACAAAGCAAACCGAAGATTCCAACTTCTCCAACATCGTCGATTTGCTCTTCAACATCGCCACTTTCATCTACATTGGTGCTTTGATCCCATGGCACGACTTTGTTGATGCTTCCATCGGCCTCTCGATTTGGCGTCTCATCGTATTGACCATATGTGTGCTGCTTACCAAACGCATCCCTATCATCTTGGCGCTATGGAAGTTCATTCCCGATATCAAGACTTTCAGGGAAGCCATCTTCTGCGGTCACTTTGGTCCTATGGGTGTCGGTGCTATCTTCATCGCAACTCTGGGCAGGACTTTGATGCCTCACGAAGTTCCTGAACCACCCGAGACGAGCAACGATGTACTTGCGCTGACCATCCAACCTATCGTCTACTTCTTTGTGCTTTGCTCTATCATCGTGCATGGTTTCACCATTCCTTTCTTCGCCTTTGGAAAGAATGCGCGTAGAAGGGCGCACACATTGACAAGGACCTGGAGTAGAAACCCATCCATGCGAGATGACGAGCCCGGTTGGATGAGTAGAGTGCGTCGGGTCAAGACTGGTGACGATATCGTCATCAACACTGACGACATTAGTGCGGATAAGATGTCGGCTCAGCAACTTGCCCTCATCGGAAGAGGCGCTATCGGTGGATACAGAGAAGACGAGCTTCGAAGGGAGATCAGCAATGACGATGAAAACTCGGCTACTGCCGCTGCAGAGTCTTCCACCAGCGATAGCCAGGATGCTTCAGAGCCTCGATTCGTCGGTTTGCTCAATACGAGGACTGAACGAGATCTCGAGAAGGCGGAAGGATTCGGTTCAGCAGAGTACAATGAAAAGGCATACGTCGATGGCAATGAGGATGATGCAGAAGCGGACAGCAGCGGTGCAACCCGCAAGAAGCTCTGCAAGGACATGGATGGTATTGAGGATTGGGAGGGAAGTGACGAAGACTTTAACCCTGCTTCTGATTATCTTGGTGACAACTGCTGCGAGATGCGGCGGTACCGTGAACGCCTCCAGGCCAAACGTGAAGCCAAACTCGCCAACGCTCGAGCTCAACGACAGTCTGCAGAAGAGGCAGAACGCATCCGTGCATCACGCGAAGAACAGGATCTTGGAGAAGCACCCATGGATCGCGATATCATTCTTGGCCGTATCCACGCGGATGACGAAGATGAAGCTGTTCGAGGTGATCGCGAGGGTCAAGCGCATACGTCTCGTGCCCGCAACTCTACCAGCGAGCGGGATGACAACGATTGGCCGAAGGTTCGAAGTTGGGTAGAGGGACATAATCTGGTGCTGGAGTATCAGAAGTCTTACTCTGATGATCCTGAAGTTCAGGTGATTCCTCTGACAGATGACGAACGAGCTTCGTTAGAGGCTTCCGATGCACCCGCGCAGGATTGGGTCAAGCAGAATCATGACGAGTTGGCTTGCTTTTTGGGTCACAATGATCATGCGGACTGGAATGCTAATGAGTCGATCTCAAAGTTGCTGGAGAACAAAGTACACAAATGGTGGCCAACTAAGAACAAAAAGCACTACATCAAGGCCGAGCCACCTAAGGAGGAGACGGCGGAAGAGAGGGATGCGAGGTTGAACTTGATGTTTGGAGCTATGAGCTGGGCTGAGGGGAGAAGAGAGTCGCCGAAGGAGCAGGATGTTCCTCTGCGATCGGCGAGGATGCGTGCGGAGGAGGACGAGAAGAAGGGGGGTGAAGGTGACGAAGATGGAGTGGAGAGAGGCACTATCCCAAATGTTGTAAGGGCTGTTGAGCATGATGCGCCGGGTGGAAAGCCTATTGTGCCCGGGGATTCGAGTGTTCCCCGAGGCTCGACTAGTGCGCAGGACACGCCGTATGATCGAGAACTGCAGTCTTCTACCTCAACAACAGGTGCGAGTAAGACTTTGCAAGCCAGTGGCAGGAGAGGAGGAGTCGGTGTACGACGTGGCAACTTGCGCAAGAAGGTGGTATGCGGTCAAATTGGTCTTTCAGGCAGACGCAAATCAACAACCAGCAAAGAAGGATCTGACAACGATCAAGAAGTGCTCGAAGACGATGACGATGACAATTCCAACATCGCTATCGCTGATTCCTCCCACTCCAACTCCTCGGAGCCTTACACCACGCCTAGAGTTATGATCTCCGAACCTGCTTCTCCTTCTTCCTCTCGTCGAATGAGTCCCGCTTCCTCCTTCCACAAATCCAAACCCAAGTCTTCTTCGGGGAAAGAGAAATTCTTCCCTCGATCTTCCTCTGCAGGTGCAGGTCTAGCACCCTCCTTCCGTCCCGAAGCATCTTCGTCGCCTATCCTCAAACCTTCCGCTCCACCCTCTTCCCGACTCGCTCGAGGCGTTGAAGACAAAGAGATGAGTCGAAACTCGTCTGTTCAATGGCTTGACATTGCAGATCACTCTCACGATCACGATCGTTCGCAGAGGAATGGACCGATCAATCCCGCTGGTGCAGATGCATTTTCTCGTCGATCCAGAACGTATAATGGATCTTCCAGTAGTGGTAAGGAACTTACACGTGATGCTAGGGTGTATAGTCTAGATGGAAGTGATGAAGACGAGGAGAGTGATGAGGAGGGGGAGAAGAGAAGACATGGAGGATTGGGTATTAGGGATGGAATGAATAAGATCGGTGCATTTTTCAGTAACTTTACTGCACCCAAAGGTGAAGGTATGGGCAATCCAGGTCCTAGTAGTCATCCCCATCTTTTCCCCTCTCACAATGGGGATGAGAATGGCAGTCCTAGTTCAAGGAGGAGTCCCGTGCAGGGAAGGGGTTTGAGAAGGGAAATAACGAGAGATAGAGAAGAAATGGAATCTTTATCTCTGCCTCCCGCAGCAAGTTTTACCTCCAGTACGGCTAGAGGCGGAGGAAGGGTGATGTTGGATTTGCCAGGTGAAGAAGATCCTATCTCACCCGGCTCAATTAGATCATCTACACAGCCGTGAACCACTGTATCTATATTTGAAAGTTTTGCATTTTCCAACTCGAAGTGTGATTTAGCTGAACAGAACGAGAAAGATTGTGTAAAAATTTCCCACCAACAGCCCTGTTATACTGCCGATGAGGAGGGGGTAGGGGTAAGTTTGCCAACTTGTGTTCCAATCTAACGCTAGGGCTGAAGTTGATAGCAGGGTGCCGAAGAATGTGAATATGGGAGGGTAGAATATGGGTAGGAGGAATTGGGGGTTGGGGTTGAGTTTGAGAAGGGTTGACCAGTAACCCTTTTCATTCGGGGGTAAGCCGAGGATGTGGATGGATGGTAATGCTGTTAGGAGGGAGAGTTGTGTAGCTACCACCAACGTTGCGATTTTGTTCTGATAGATTGGTGCGCCGGCGAGTAATAAGAGAAGGTAGAATAAAGGGATGATGAAAGGTAGACCCAAAAGTGTCAGGGATACTGATTCAAGTTGTCTAATAAAACTTTCCCTCTGTTGCCCCCCTCCTTCCCTCCGTTGCCCATTCTTCATTCTATCGAATTCAGCTTTTTGAAACCATCCCCCTAATCTAGCCACAAACCAACACTGCACCACCAACGTTCCAAACAACCCCCTCACTCCCGCCTTTTCAAACCTCCACCCCCATTCCAGCTCTGGTATCAACCCAGGCGTAGTGAGCAAAGTGAGATAGTTGAATTTGGATCGAAGATTGTTTTCAAATTGTGGGTTTAAACATGGTTCGGTTAGGAGGATGAATGAGAATAAGAGCAGGAATGGTTGAAGAAGAAGAAGTAGGGTTAGGGTGGGTTTGGAGGGTAGATATTGTCGTTTGACCTCCACCCCAGAGGTTGTAGTAGGATTGGAATTGGGTGGAATGGGTTTTCGAGTTGGCATTGTTGAGAGGATGATTGGGTGGTGGTGATGGTCAATGCGAACAAGAAAGAAAACAACTCTTCGTTTTGTCTTTGACAGTGGAGGTTTTGAGAAAAACGCGGAAATCGGACAAAGTTGGCACCACCTCACTTCTTCGCCGCACGTCAAACATCGACATCAACTTCGAAGATGTGTTCGAAGTCACATCTAAACACATACATATGGAGAGAGGGATAAGAATTGTTATTTCAAAGAAAACCATCTGTGAAAGGGCCTTCCAACTCGAAACCGCTGATACATTTCAACTACTACAAAGGCAGACCACAACTAAAAATGCCCTGGATTGGATGGGCTTCTTTAGAACTCATCCCTAGCTTTGGCACTAGCACTAGCAGCAGAAGCACTGACCTTACTAGCTGCTCCACTTGCACTTACACTCGCATGAGCTGCAGCCTGTTGTCCACTCCCCAAAATATCCTGTACACCAAAGTAAGCCTGTCTAACACCATCCTTGATATAGCTGAAAATACCCCTGTGACCCGTGTACCTTGCCCTCATCTCCCTCAACAGCTGATCACGCTTCTTGGGGATGGCTTCGAGCGGCATACCGCTGCTACGGAGGTATTCGCGGAGACGAGCGTCCGACCAGGAGATGTATTCTTTGGCGTCTTTGTTGACGTCTTTGCCGTGTTTTTGGGCGAGCGAGAGGAGTTCATCGCGTTTGGCTTGGTAGTCGGATTTCATGTAGCCGTTGTTGATGAGGTAGTTGCGCAGGTCGCTGTCGGTCCAGGAGGACCAGATTTCGGATTCGGCCGAATTGTAGTTCTTGCGGATGAGGTCGAGGTAGTCGTCACGTTTGGCTTGGTAGTCGGATTTGATGTAGTTGTTCTTGATGAGCCAGTTGCGCATGTCGCTCTCCTTCCAGGTGTCGTAGACGTTTTCGGTGCCCGTGGTGTAGTAGTCCTTGGCGAGAGCGAGGTATTCATCGCGAGTCTTTTGAGCAGGAGACTTGATGATTCCATGATCAACAAGCCAGTTGTGCAGATAGCTGTCACTGAAAGTCTCATAAGGAGCATTGACAGTGGTGCTGTAGGCATCCTTCATCTTACCGAGCAACTCATCACGAGTAGCTTGAGTCTTGGTCTTGATAACACCCTTCGACTCGAGGAACGAACGAAGGTCGTTATCGTTCCAGGTAGAATAGACGTAATCGGTACTGTCGTCGATCGCCTTGTTGACTGCCTGCGAAGCTTGAGCATAGGCAGAAGAGCCACTCTTGGAAGCAGCGTTGTAGATCGAGTTGCCACTCTTGCTAGCCTGAGTAGCAGCACTCTTGGCACTCTTGCTCACGCCAGAAGCACCCGGAGCATTCTTGCTCAAGCTCGAAGCGGAAGCCTGAGCATCTTTACCAAGGCTAGTGGCCGAAGCAGAGGCGCTGGCAGCGTAAGCGGAAGCCTGTGAACCGAGCGAAGCGGCGGATTTAGAAAGAGGATAGTAAAGGTTGGTGAGCGCAATGCTTGAGGCAGAGTTGCTAGCTTGAGCGGCGTACGAGCTTACAGCAGACTGAACAGAGGCGGCTGCGCTCGAGGCCGAGTTGAGCTGCGAAGACGCAGCCGTCTTGGCGGCACCGGAACGGGACGAGGCGGAAGAGACGAGCTTGTCGTAATCCTGTTTGGCCATCTGACGAAGTTGTTCGCCAGTGCTGTAAGGTGCGATGATGCCTCGGTCGAGCAAGTACGTTCGGAGATCGGATCTGTGACAAGACGTTTTGCAAGATGGTTAGGGTAAGTACAAGGGAAAAAGGAAAGGATTAGTTGCTGTAACTGCAAGAAAACACCAGGAGACACAGTTCGTATGCTGACACTATGGATGATATAGGAAGTACTTACTCGGACCAGGTGGAAAAGGCAGAGTCGAAAGCCTTGCTACCGCCCTTTGTGAAGTCCTGAAGCCAGTCTCCGGCTACAGGCTGAGGAGCGGTGGCAAGGGCGATGCAAAGCGCCAGCAAGCCGGCAGAGATAAAGCTAGGCTTGACCATGTTGGCGATGTAGTTGCGATTGGGATGGCTTGGAGTGAATTGAGATGATGTTAGCGTTCAAGAAGACAGGAGAGGGTATATTGAACGAAGGTGGCAATATGATGATGGTGGGAAGGAGAGAAGAAGCGAGTATTCAGATCGTAGAAGCGTCAAGTAGGAGACGTGGAGGAATTGGCCTTTGCAAAGGGCCCTGAGCCAAGGACGACTGCGGAATGTGCTCGCGCAGCGAGAGCAGAGAGGGGATAGAGAAAGGAGAAGAAGGCGGAAAAGGTCTGCTTCCAATTTCGTCACATCGATGGCAAAGCATGCAAAGCTCATAGAGCACGAAGAGCAGGGTCAGCAGTTCAAGTCCAACAGTGCAAACAAGAAGAGGTTACTAACTTTAGCAGCGCATGGACAGTGTATTCAAGTCACACACATACACAGAGAACCTTCGTGTACGGTTTCCGCTTCTGTCTCTGTCTTGATGCTCACTCAGGGTGTAGTACTTTTCCCATCACAAGCGACCGTCACAAGCTTGTTGTGCGTCTTGTTCTCCGCCCGCCACCGCCCCCGCCTCTGGCGTCACACAGCAGCACGAGCACAAAGACAATGCTGAGTTGCCAAGCGCAACACATTCAGTTGCCATGGCATTTGACATCCTCTGAAAGCTTTTCATTCATCCTTTCTTTGCATCGGACGTTCCTCTTCTTTCCTTACACATCGACTGTAATGCATAACTTTGCAACTGAATAGCAATTCTTCCAAAGCTTGGCTTGTGCATTGGCACTTTCCGACAGCATCATATTTTCTTTTCTTTCCCGCTGTATTCCAGGATACGAGAAGTGGAGGAAACATTTTCCCAAAAAAGGTGATTCAACTTTACAGATGTGCACGTTGTCCAAGGGCCCTGACATCTAACCGAGTTGGGCTTTAACGCTGCAACCCTATTTTGAGAGAAGTCTTGAGTGCGGGGTGACTGTCAACGACGTCATTTGTTTTTCTTTTTCGTTTTGGCTGCTTCTCACCATCGGCATTCCACCTTTTTTTTCCATGTTGGGAGCTGACTCACTTGCTTTTTATTGTACGCTCCCCGGCCTGCAGCTCGGATGCTCAACTCTACCCTTCCAACAAAACTTGTGCCACGTCGACATGCTTTGAGTGTGTTGTGGACTCTTAGTTGCGTGAAAGCTTGCTTGCTCTTCCTGAAAATGATGTGACGAGGTCGCGCAGCGCGTGCATAGAGCGTACTGTAGTACTGTACAGCAAGATGGGAGATTCCAGACTTCCTCTCTTGCTCAGAGAGCACTGCTGTGATTGTCGGCCCATCCACAGCTGCCCAGTGCACTGGTGACCTTGCCGAGCATTGCAAGATCCTTGCCCTACGAGGTCAGTTGATGTTTTCGGACAGCATTGCCGAGGCGAACCCTGTCCAGCAACTATGCAGGGTCAAATTGGAGGCTGGTGTGGTTTGTGTACTACGGACGGCCTAACATTCATCTACACAAGTCCGAACAGATCTCGAATCATCCCAAGCTAGAGAAGAAGGCTCTTCTCTTTGCTGCCACAGCCTGCTGAAAGTGCTTGTAGTGACTGACTCCAACACGAGCAAGGATGTCAGACCGACAATGAGCGGGTTGATATTCTGCTTGGTGGAAAATCTTCCTTTTAGAATACATGGTGATGAGCGGAAGACGGTGCTATGGTGCTGCCTTAGCGCGGGTATACGTAGACCAAGCTTGCCTGTGATTTTGCGAAAGAGGTTAGGAGTGAACAGCATCATGCTGAGCGAGTGATCAATACCATTGGCTGGATTCAGGCTGCTGTCGGAGCTGTACCGGCGTTGGTGGCTGTGCCGATGGTGGTGCCTTCGACTTCCTCTGCAACAGCGAGCGTTACGGGTTTTCGGGAGCGGTGAGTGTTGGATTACAGAGCAAGGAGCGCGAAGAACAAAGAGTTAGTACGATCTACGAGATACAAAGCCGGAACATACCAAGTTCAGCACTACTTACCCCAGGGACGACGGCATGACGGACAACCGTCGTTATCCTGAAGCCACTTCATAATGCAATGAAGGTGGAACTCGTGACTGCACTTGCCAAACACTAGCTTCATCAGAAGTGCCAGAACAATACACAAGACGGGGCGGATCGCTGTCAGTACGCAGAGGAATGGAAGCTCTTTGTTGGCGATGCTGAGACTTACAGAGCGGACAACTATCACCAGGTTCCTTGCAACTTGCACAGCAACCGTCAAAGTTGCTCTGGCAGATACCACAGATGTCGTCTGGGTCTTTGACATCCCATACTATTCCATCGCAGTCGAGCAGACCAGTGGCAGGAGACCAAAGTTGAGTGCGCAGAGAGACAAGAGGGGGAGAGAGAATGTCAGCTTCGACCTTGATCCATGCTTGGTCGCACAACTCGTTTACTTACACCAATATGCTACAGCGTTCCACGACTTGACCTTGACCTTCATATTGATCGCATCGGTTGTGACGTATGTCCTTTCAGGCAGACCAATTGCTTGCGTGCTGACGCTGACGCTGTCGCCTATGTCGCCGCTTCGTCCTCGAGATGGTAATATGCGATACGGAGGTTGCGTGTTGCTCTTGCAGGGTCTGATGTGATGGTTTTCGGAGGACGCCGCAAGGCAAAACAAAAAACGAAGACACTCACAACTTTCTTGACTGAGGTCCTGAGACGCGTCCAAGCGCCAGTCTAGAGCAATGTATGGCTGTGTGTTGCTCCACATCACGCTTTCAGCCAAAAAGGGCTGAGCAGCACGAAAGGGCGTTTTGGGTGTTGCCGATTGGACCCTGAATTGGGTTGAGTTGCGTTGCTGTGTGAGAGTTGACTCGCGCTCTGGCCATCCAGCCGAAAAAGGCTGTTGAGCTTGATGATCTAGCCTGCTCGATTCGAGACAGAGCCGCACCTCTGTCTTTGCTTCCTCATTATCATCATCGTCAACAAGACTCACAGCTCGACATCAACAGAATTCAGTCTACAAACGCGGGTCTGCATATCAGCCTTCAATACATCGGACCGACCGTGCTTTACGGAGCACTGTTGAGCCTGCTCATCAGACTTCGGCACATCCGCCTTTCTCCATTCTGAGTCAACAACGGCACATCCGCCAAAGAAGCCACTACATCTATCAGCGCCATTATCAACGATGTCAAGCCCTATCTTTGCCACTTCTCCAGCTTCGCATGGTGCAGACATACGCCATCGCTCCTCGTCATTTGCTGGACCCAAGCTCGATCTCGTTCTGCGCCCCTCCCAAGCACTCGGTCCTTTCAAGCTCGGCCACTCTCTTTGGCACACGCTCAACTACCTTCGATCGCACCAATCTCTCTTTCCTCAGATCCATATCACCTATGACGAGACAAATCCTCGATTATCACCCGTGGTGGTGGTCATCCAACCAAACTTGCATCTCATCTTTCACGGCACTACCCAGAGATTGATCATGATCACACTGGAGAACTTGGACTCAACCACACCAAATGCGACATCGATGAATGCAGCATCCTCCTCTTATACCACCGAGCCGAGTCATCGACCTGTGAATCTCATCTATAACGGCAAGCTGATCTACTCTAAGGGCTCTTCTCGATCTGCTCCGGTCCCACTCAACAGGTCCACTTTGCATCAGATTCTTGGGCCGACGTATCCTGGCCGTCCGGAATCTTCCTCCATCTCGCTTGATAGTCTTGTTGCTTCTGCAACCGGCAAAAAAGACGAAGCTGCAAGCAAAGAACGCAACGAGTTCGTCCTCACCTATCCTGGCCTTGCGTTCTGCTTCGCTCTCAAATCAAACGCTTCCAAAGACGCCGACGTCGACAAGTTCCAGTCCGTGTCATCCATCCACATCTTCTCTGGTACGGATCCGAACCATCCCCAGGATGTTATCGCACTACCCTCGGTTATCCATTCAGCTGCCGATAGTGTCACCTCTCCCACTCGCTCGCACAAAGGCACGCTCTCACCTACCGCCGCTGTAAATGACTACCAACAGCTCAACAACGAACGTGATCGTGCTGCACTGGATCCCGATGCCATACATGTTCGATGTTGTCCCGTGCTGGAGGCTGATATTACACCTGGACGCGGCATTATTCTGCACTATGCTGTTGCAGGCATGCTTCGGAAGCCTTCGGCAGTCTCGGAACGTAGTCCGATGTTGACGCCCAGTCCAGTCGGTCGTAACACGTGGGCGGTCGAGCTTGTGCTTGGCGTAACGACACCTCAAGACGCGGTGTGTGATCTTGGCACACCCCAGCGTGTCTTCTACAAAGAAGACGATCGAATGCGTATCCACGGTGGCAGCGGTGAAAATGGCCATGGTGGGCATGGCACTCGAGACCGCAGCTCAGAGAACGACAGCTCGACAGATGAGTCAATCAATGGCTCAGGTGATCATGACGACTCGGCGTTCTTCTACAACTACTTTGATCTGGGTATAGACCTGCTCTTCTCAAAGAAGACTTCAAGGATGCCTTCGATTGCAGAGGCGTTCAGCGCGGCAGCAACGGGGCAGCCGAGATTGGAGAAAGTCATCTGTCATACCAATGTTCCAGGTGATGCTCTTTTCCAGCGTTACAGTAGATGTCCATGGCGCGTGGTTTCCGCTTCCCCACCCAAGGATGCAAGTGCGGCGGCGAAGAGTAAATCAACGAAAACAGCAACAACAAGTGTCTTCTCATTCGAAGATCATTTCGACAGCACTCTAAAAGCAGGAGAAGACGATCGTGGGATGGAACTTGATCGTGGTACCTGTGCCGAGTTCAGAGGTGCAACAGCAACGGCTTCAGCAAGTAGTGGCAGTGCCAAACTGGGTCGACAGCAAGGATTGACTAAGCAGAGAGATGCAAGTGGAGAAAGCGGGAGCAGTCCAGAGCGTGAACAGGGGGTCAATCCTTCAAGCGAAGTTATTGTTGATCTAAGTACGAGATTGGTGGGGAGACAGGGAATGGTGTTGGAAGTTGGGAAAGATGGGTCCATGGTTGGTGTTGTTCTCTTCTAAGCTTTTAGACCTGATCTGAAGTTGCGTGTTTTGGAATCATAATGCCGACACAGTCGTAAAAGATGGTCGAGTGCGAGTGTGATGTTTTGGGATGATTGAGATTGTCTGTGCGATCTAAAGCTGATGTGGATGTAGAAGTTACTGCATGTATTTGGTGGGTCGAGGCAGGTCTGCCGTGATACGCAGAACGTGAAGCAATGTTGGAAGGATGGAGATGATGTTCAGAAGTCAGCGAAACCTTGCTTATGACCCGAAACTGGACGAGGTGTCGATTTACGAGGGAGGATACGTACCAAGAACTTGTTTCTTCACGTCCAAAACTTCATCGTGAATACCATCGACGATCTTCTTCATCTCGACTCTGTTCTTTTCGTATTCTGCTTTACTAGCTGTTTGGTTCGACAAGGATTTCAAATCTGCCTCCAACTTGTTCAATCTTTGAAGATGACCAGTAATCTTTCCACCAAACGCAAACATAAGTTAATTTTCCTTTCGAAGAGAGAAATCGGTGGGGGAAGGGTGGAGCTTACCTTTTCAGTTGAAGTCTGTAGTTCTTCGACGGAAGCAAGCATTAGGTTGCTAGCAGCGTTGTATTCTTTCAAGAGGTAGTAGTAACCGTAAGCAGAAGCGATGCCGAAACCGAATAGGAATCCGAGAACTCCTCCTCGAACGGAACCAACAGGTCGACGGATGGTGGGCTTGCCAACGACAATAGGACCTGAAGGGGGAGAAGGAGGGGTGGGAAGGGAGGATTTGGCGGATTGTGCGGTGGATTTGATAGTGCCTTCGGCGGATTTGAGAGCTCCTTTGGCTTCTCCGAGGGTTTCTTTTGCTGCACCACGGGCGGTGGAGGCTGCTTCTTCGACAGTTGCTTGGGTGGAAGCAAGACGAGACTGGGTGCGCAAAACGCGAGTGGCGAGGCGAGAGGTCGAACGGAGAGCGATCATTGTGCGTGTGTGTCTGACGGAGCGTGTGATGCGGTAGAGAGAGAGGCAGAAAGAGATTCAGATGGCACGAGCGTTTTGGAGAGAAAGTGGAGATCACTTCTTCGCATGTTCGTCACACACACAACCGACGCTTGTGATTCCCGATTTCCACCGTTCCAGCCCTTTTTGAAAAAAGGTCTTTGTGGACGATGACGGTGTAACAAAGGACGGAAAAATCCACGGCTTTATCTTTCTGCTTTCGGAATTTCCGTGGAGCTGCTGTCAGCAGTTGTGCACACGGCAGAGCGAGTTTGTGATTCCTACGGATCGGCAGCGACGGCGGCAATCCATATCACCATGCGAGAAAAGGGATGACGGTTATCAGCCTTCCTTACTGACCATCTTTCCATCCTTCTATCACCATCATTTACACTGGGCTTTGCAACACTGGCTCGCCGATCTGTGGGATCTGCTCCTGTCCCTTTTATCCACCTTCTGGCGCAGCAACACATGCATTTGCTGCGGGTGTAGTTCAACACAATGACATCCACAAGACCATCAGCGCATCGGCCATCCAGCCTTCGCTCCACAGACTCAGCCTCATCACCCATCGACCCCATCGCCGAAGAAACCGTTTCCGCCGATGGTCAAGTCTCCGCAGCACCACCTCCCACTGAAACCTCCCCACTCCTCCCATCTCCCAACTCTCGTCGACACCATCATCCCTACCGTCTTCAACCTCCCAAATCTGAATCCAAACCTCGATCAGTATGGAATTCAATCCTCATCCTCCTCTCCATCTTCGCTTTCGCCATTGTCACTTCGATCATCCTCAAAAACATTCTCGGTGAATTCGACGATCCTACCTCTCCAATTCCAGGCACAGATCCGCGCGGACGCAGACATCCAGCAATCCTAGCAACTGGACGGAAAGCCGGTGTAGCCACCGAAAATGTCATCTGCAGCAAGGTCGGAATGGATGTTTTGCTGGAGAAGGGAACTGCGGTGGATGCTGCTATTGCCTCGACGCTGTGTGTGGGAGTGTTGAACATGTTCAGTAGTGGAATTGGTGGTGGTGGGTTTATGATCATCCGTGATCCCACTCCTTGTTACAACGGTGGGAAGGGGAAGAAGGGCGAGGATTGTGTAGAGAGGCTAACGATAGATTTCCGAGAGACTGCACCAGCAGCAGCAAACAAAACCATGTATGTCGGTCAAGTCCCACGTGCTCAATTCGGAGGATTAGCCGTTGGTGTACCAGGAGAACTTAGGGGTTTGGAAGAAGCACATCGTCGATTTGGTGGACTTCCGTGGAAACGTCTTGTACAACCCAGTGTTGAGCTTGCAAGATCTTCCCGTGTCTCCAAAGAGCTTGCTAGGAGATTGGGATATTTCGGCACGTTCATGCTGGAAGATCCGGTGTGGCGCGAGATCTTTGTTGATGCCACCACAGGAGAACTGAAGAAGGAAGGAGATGTATTGGAACGTAAAGCGTACTCCAAGACCCTCCAAACCATCGCAGACCATGGTCCAGAGGCATTCTACTCCGGTCCTATTGCAGAGCATCTCGTCAACACCACCCGTTCACATGGTGGTATTTTGACGTTGGAAGATTTGGCAGGGTATAAAGTGGTAGTGAAGCCTGCTATTTCTGGTTCATGGCTTGGTCGTAGAGTCTACACCACTTCTGCACCTACTTCTGGACCTATTCTTCTATCCATCCTGAACCAGCTCAGTTTGATTCCAGACTTCATTGCGGGGGAGCCGACGAGTCTGAACATGCATCGATTTATCGAAACGCTCAAATTTGGGTTTGGTCAAAGAACCGAACTCGCCGATCCAGCTTTCCTCTCTCCTCCAGACCTAGCACGTATCGCACAGATTCCCACAATGGAAGAAGCAGAAGGTATCGTGGCGAATATTACGGATGACAGAACTCATCCACTCGAATACTACAATCCCAAATTCGACATTATCAACGATCACGGCACAATGCATCTCTCCATTCTCGACAGTCACGGTCAGGCCATCGCCCTCACCTCCACCGTCAACCTCATCTTCGGCTCGCATGTTATGGATCCAGCAACGGGAGTGATATTGAACGATGAAATGGATGACACATCCACACCTGGTGTTCCTAACGCCTTCGGTCTTGCCCCCTCCCCCTTCAACTATCCAGAAGCTGGTAAACGACCGTTGAGTTCAACCTGTCCTACGATTATAGAGAGAGATGGAGAGGTGGAAATGGTACTGGGAGGAAGTGGAGGTAGTAGGATCTTCTCTTCTGTGCTCCAAACTATCTTTAACTTTGTTCTGTGGGGGATGGATTTGAGCCAAAGCATAGAAGCTCCCAGAATTCACCATCAGTTGTTGCCAAAGGAGTTGAGCGTAGAGACAGGGTATAGTAATAAGACGTTGGCGGGGTTGTTGGGAAGAGGACATGAAGTGAGTTGGATAGATATCGATTTAGGGATTGCGGAGGTGCAGGCGATTGCGGTGGGTGGAGGGAAGGGAAGAGCGAGGAAGGTTTGGGCTGCAAGTGATAGTAGGAAGGGTGGTGTTGCTGTTGCTATTTGAGGCCACACAGCAAGGACAATGGCTGAAATAGATGTGATTGCTTGACAGGCTTGAATGTGAATGCGTGAGTGTGAAGAGGAGCGAGGGGAAGCTTTGGGTTCAGCGTTGAAGCATTGCTCGGAACCTATCTTGACCGCTCAACTTTGTTGTTGATTCACTACTACTTTCTGTCGTGGTGGGTTCTACTTCCATATCTTCTCCACCACCACCCGCGCTTTCCACTACCGCTTCTGGTGCTGGAGCTGAAGGTGCGGTATGAGTGAATCCACTTACAAAAGCTCTACCTCTTCCTCTTCCTCTTCCACCTCTCGAAGCTCTAGGCACGAAAGCAAGTGCCTGTGTTACTCCCCCACCCTCTCCTCTTCCCTCACTCTCCCCACCTGGGCTCGTCACTTGCACCCCCATCCCCACCTCCCCATCATCCATCGCACTAACACCTAAGACCGTCTCTCCATACCTGACTCCACCCGCCTGGCCAACCAACACTGCCCTGCCTGCATCCTTCTCCTCCCTAAACTCCACTACCGCTTTCGTATTCGTCCCATCAGCCTTCCAAATCACTTGGGCTACGCTTCCCATCCCCAATTCCTTTTCCAATGCTTGTTGAATCAATGCTTCCTGTGCATCTGCTGGCAAACCTGTCACCCTCACGCTCTTCTTCCTCCTCTCCGCTCCCCCGGCTCCTATTGATGCGCTAGATCTGTTAGTGGAGCGGTTGTCAGCGATGGTTACAGAAATTGTCTTTCCTCTCCACTTTGTCGAATTGAGCTCTTTCATCGCTCGATGTGCATCCAGAGTATTTTCAAAGTCCACAAACCCAATCCCTCTCAGACCCCCCTCTGCATTGCGTAACAACCTTACTCCTTCCACCCTTCCATATTCTTCAAAGTAGGTCTTGAGTTCTTCTTCAGAGATGTTACGTGGGAACCCAGAAACGAAGAGTTCTTTCGCATTCTCCCCCGCGTCACTCCTCTGCTTTCTTCGGCTAGGATCAGACAGTGCAACGCTCAACTCTCGTCCTTCAGCCACTTCTTTCCCGTGCAAAGCCTCGATGGCAGAGGTGGCGGAAGAAGGCGTGGTGAATTGGACATAACAAAACCGTCTGCTGGAAGAGAAACGCTTACTGGGCCAACGAACGGTAAAGATCAGCCCGAAGGGAGAAAAGGTGGAACGGATGGTGGTGTCGTCCCAGTCTTCGGGGAAGTTGGTGACGAATAAAGTGCACTTCCATCCGATATGGATGGAGACAATGGAGGAAGAGGATGGAGAGGAGGAGGGAAGGGGTTTGGAGTGTCGTGTGAGAGCAGAAGCTGCACTGGAGGAGTCGGCGAATTCGACTAGTGCTGCAGCTTCGGTATGCGTCGAGGAGGAAAGTACAAGAGGACCGGAGAGCTCGACAATTCGACCACAGCCTCGAAGAAGAGACCGGATGGCAGCGGCGTCCGTGGATGCCGGCAGAGACGAGATAAGGACTGAGCAGTGTTCGCGGTCTCTGCTTGTGGTGGAGTCTGTCTCGGTGGTTCGAGTCTTTTTCGGTTGTTCCACTGCATCGCTAGCTACAGATGTAGGCGCTGTTTCGACGTGAGTCGGTGCGGATGCATCTGTGACCATCACTGCATCATCATCGTCAGCTTTCCTCTTTCCCCCAGCTCCAACAGCGCAAGGTTGTTCAACTTGCATCGACTCCTCTCCTCCATTCATCCCACCGCCGGCCTGTACCTCCGCCTGCGGCTGCTGCGAATACTGCGCATACTGAGCATACCAAGCCTCCACCACCCTCTTCCCTTCCTCTCTCTTCTTCCTTTCCGCGAATTCCACCTCCTCTATACTACCCCAACCGTGCTCAAACCCAACCCAATCATCCAACAACTTGCCATACTCTCCGCTCTCCCCACCCTCCTGTTTGCGTTCAAATCTGCTCAGTCCACTCTTGTACCACCCACGCGCCTTCTTCCCATCCCCTCGTCTAGCCCAGTACCCCGCAGCTTCCCTGTATATGGCTGCATTATCAGGCTGTTGCTTCACAGCCACATCCCACACATCCTCCGCCAACTCATTCAAAGCCGACCCACCTTCCGTGCCAGGTCCACCAAAACCCGCAACTGCCCTCTCCAC
Source organism: Ustilago shanxiensis (assembly GCA_019972555.1). Classification (NCBI taxonomy): domain Eukaryota; kingdom Fungi; phylum Basidiomycota; class Ustilaginomycetes; order Ustilaginales; family Ustilaginaceae; genus Ustilago; species Ustilago shanxiensis. Next base: position 710,015 of record BPMX01000004.1, on the reverse strand, counting down.
CCAATTCACCGTAGATCTCTCCAACCTCAGACTCGGATCCCAATCTCCCGTAGCCTTACCGAGATCGGAAGCCATCGAGATGGCATATTGAAGCAGAGCAAAAATTTCGGTGAACTTGTCCATGTCAGTGGCAAGATCGCGAACTTCTTCGCCGGTGGATGAGGCTTGCTCGTAGGCTGCAAGTTCTCGTTCGCAGTCGACCCTGGCAAGGCAGAGGTCGGTGAGATCGATTGCAGTGAGAGACAGACTGTCGGGGGAGACCACCTTCTGGAACACTGCGTCTACTTGAGATTTCGATCGACGGAATCTTGCGGAAGCTCGCATGAGGCCGCAATATAGACTGATGGCTGTGGGAAGACAATGGACAGAACGAGTGAGGACGTCCATGATGAGTGATGCGTCGGGTTTGGCTGCTGAGGTTAAGATGGAAATGTAGTCCAGCCAGAGATCGGTGGCGAGAGATAGACGTTCGGAGTAGAGTTGTTGTTCTTGTTGGGCCTTAGCGTCTTTCTCTGCTTGGCTGAGGCGTTTGAATTGGCGAGAATAATGTTCTGACCCTTCGACGTCGTTCGAGTAGTAGACGAGTTCATCGCGATGGGTAGTAGGTGGATGAAGCCCAAAGTAAGGAATCAGTCGCTCGTACAACGCACATGTGAGATCGAGTTCTGTCTGAGCAGCAGCCTTATCCTTCCCCTTGAGCGCCCGGGTAGCTCTTCCGCTCTGCCATTTCAAGTAAGGCTTGATGTAGACCGCATAGTTGTCCAAGTCTTGCCTGGAGCCCGCTGAATGCGTTGTACCTGCGCGAAGCAGCGAGTTGAGTGAATCTTCGTACTGTTCCCTGTGCCTCAAGATATTCCTGGACTCTGCTACAACGGAGTTGGCTGCTGTCATTTCGGCTTCATACTGCTGTGGTGGGAGGTTATGCGTAACGAATTGGGAGAAAGCTTGGAAGGTGTCTTCGATCGCAGCATGTGGTACCCTGAGTCGTGCGAGATATACGTGTCGTACGGTCTCCAGTTGTTGATCCCGTGGGATGTGGGGAGAGGAGAGGAGAGATTCTTCAAAAGCAAGGTAGAGTTGCCATACATCTTGACTTTCCGAAAGCTGATATGCGCAGCGAGTGTATGCCTCTCGGATGCGCCATCTGACTGCCTCGACTCCAAGGACGGGGTCCCATGCACTAGTATCGTTGGTGATGTTCGCTGTGAGTGCAGGAAGAGAAGCAAGGTTGTAGAGTGAGGTCTCGGCGTTGAAGGTAGGGCATCCGTCGAGCGTCGTCCATTTCAACGCTGGATCCTCCACTCCTCCCCGTTCAGCATCCAGCAGGACAGGAATTGTAATCTCATACAGCCGGGCAAAGTAGGCGAGAACAAGACCGATGTATCGTTTGATCAGTCTAGCAGACGTATAGTGTGCGCTGGCGCTCTTATGCAACTCGAACAAGCTATGCAGTGACTCTGGTGTAAAAGGTCCTGTCGCAGCAGCTAGACGAGTTTGGAGGGCTAGAAAGAGATCCCAATCAAAGGGCGGCAGTGATATGCGCTCAGCTGCATTGCGATAGGCTTCAATGAGAGAAAGGATGTGGTTGGTACGAGTTGTTGGATCGGCTGAGCCTGCATGTCGGGCTGAAGTTTGAAGATGGAGGAAACGCTCTCGATGGGCACTAGGTTGGAGGGTGGTAAGTGGTGGAGCATCAGAGTGCCCATCCATCGGTTGTGAGATGTCCATGACCGAGGACGAGAAGCGTCAATGTCAGGCCTTCTAGGTGAGGCCAGAAGATGTCTGAGGAAAGGATGAGACAGGAAGAAAGAAGGAAGGGAAGAACACCTCCACCCTTTGGTTGTTGACTTCCTTCCAAAGTCCGATTTCCGACCAGCAAAAAAAGGAAAAGAATAAATAAAAAAAAACAAATAAATTAATCATTTTCTGCTCATGAACGCTCGAGAGATGGAAGAGGCTGTCCAACATGGCGAGAGGTCTTTCTCCAAAGCTGAATCAACATCAACGGTCGACGACGACCCCTTAAAGTTCAAAGAGCAGCAGTCATGATCACTGCTGGAAGGTACATCACACATCCATCCACCCGTTTTCAGAGGCAACCTTCAGATGAACAGGTGGACGCTGACTTAAGACGTGCTTGACTCAAGACGTGCTTCGAGCTCGTTCGGAACGGTGGCAACTTGCTCAGATCCCACGGACCCACAACAACAAGGAAGGTGAGTGAGGCCGGACGTATCGACCTCGGCTCACCGGCTATCGCAATGGTGCTTTCACGGCAAGATGAGCTCAACACAGAGAGACAGCTGGATCAGAAGCTTCTTGGGAACGATACTTGACATCCTGTGCCACTCTTAAAGCGCAAATCGACGTCCTCGATCCTGCTACGCAGGCGCTACATTCTCTCAATCACCTTTCACCTTACTAACCATCCTTTCGTATCATTGTGGCATGATGATATCCATGACATATTCCCTAGCCTCTTTGGTAGCTATCATTCTGCTGTCGAGGTCTGTGATATGCACAGGTACAAGTGCAACACGTGCTGCGCCACCGCGTGGCGTCGGCGAGCAGTCACTCACTGATTTTTTGCATGCCTACAACATCATCGATCCTTCTACTAGAGGGATCATGACCACTACGCGCTATCAACAGCTGTCAGATATTGCCGAGCATCAGCTGAAAGGCTTCTATAATCGATTCTGGAGAGGCATTCGACAAAGAGGACTCAGGTTCCTTTCTTATATTGACGAAAAGAGCACGCCGGAGGAGCTGCGACGTTATCAACGATATGCCAACTTCTTCGATGGACGTTCTTATACACCGATTATATACCTTCATGCTCACATCCCCTTTCGAGGAAGAGGTGAAAATTCAATGGGGTCTAACAATCCTGACGTTGCCATTTTCATGCAAAAGGTCGTAGTGTCACATCTTACCAAGGTCGATTACCCATTAGAATTGAAGTACATCATCAGAGGCCCACCTAACGTCCAAGAGGGCGAGAGATCTTTCCCGAGGATCTTGTGGAGAAGGAAAAACAAACCTGGCCGCTTGATCTGGCTGAGCGACGTCAAAGAGGTATACAAGTCGCCAAAAGTTTTGGAGGATTTGGAACGTTTGGGCTACGATCCAACGACGATCGAGCGAGAAATACCGATCTTTGACGAACTCTATCACCCAACTCAGTATTCAAAAAAGAAGCCACACAGGATGGCTTGGCTTCTTAGAAGCACCAGGCACTACATGAAGCAATTTGACCGGCCTGAGGGCAGAATTCTCATCAATCGCTACGGCCTCATGTTTGCACCAGTGGACGGTAATGAAAGTCAAGAGCCCTGGTTTCAAGCTCCTTTGATCACAGAACACTATCCGAAAAGGAAGGACATCAGGTTCGAAACTTACATTTCACGTAATGGCAAACGCTACCCTTCGCTCGATCGTCTGCAGTACGTAGTCAGAAGATCGCCTGACGGGAAAATGAACCTCGTTCCACGAGCAATCGTTCGGCCCATTAGTGCCGTACCTACCTTGCAATTCAAGACCGTGTACGAGATTCCCGAGTCCCTTGCCGAAGCAGAAATGACTTGGTTCGGGGCTTTTCGACTTGACACCCTTCGGATACCTAAAAAAGACCAACCCTCGAGACAGATTTCGAAGTCGGGATCTGAGTCGGAAGAGCTGCTCTTTGGTCTTCTCAGACCTCGTGGACATCCTTTTGACTCCCAGATGACGAAATCGAATGCAATTGAGCCACCTGGGTCCGAATCGATCAAGAGAGACCCTGAAGTATCACCTTCTAGAAAATCATTCGAGGAAAGAGTAAGGAGCTCTCACACCGAAGGGACTTCATCACACCCTCCTGACATTTACGGAGGAGTTGGCCAAGTTGAAGGCGATAAGACTCCTCACGATCCCTACTTAGGGCCTGGATCTTCGAGCTTGTACAAGACCCCAGAGCATCAATTGGACATGCCGACTTTAGCTCAACTTGGTCCTCCTACCCCACCTCCTCACACCCTTACCGTTTCATTGCCTCCAACGCCGAATATAGCTGCTATCGACCAGCACGACACTCAGGAAGACCCTTTTCCGCCGCACTTCACGCCGAATCTTGATTTCAAGCCCTCCACGCCGCGAATTACCACAGACATCGGTCTGTCTCGTCCCCTGTCTCCACTCGAAGCCAAAGTTCGAACACCACCGGCCATCGGGAACAGTAATGGTAGATCTGATTCTCCAACGCAGGAACTGATGGCTCGTCTTGCTCAGGAATGGAATCCGAGTCCCAAGAGACCTCGCTTCGACACTTTCTGGCCGCCGGGCTTCACTCCGCGTCCTGAGCACTCGTTAGATACCTCTGCTCATCCTGAAAGCAGTTCGTGGCCTTCAACTAGTGAGTTCCAGCCCAACAGGGACATGGTGGATGCTCAAGAGGCCGTCCTGCCTCATTCCTGGCAAGTAGGCTTCAGAACCGCCAGTGAACCGCAACAGAGCCAATCATCTTCCTTGATGATAACTCCACGCACAAATCAGCAGGAACAGCCCCAAACGTATCCAGGGTATCATCACGATATGAACAGGCTTCATCGGCCGTCTAGCCTAGGTACCTCTCCAGATGCAGAGGGTCTGCAATACCTGATCGCATCACTACATACTGACAGTCCGCCGAACACTTTCCAGCATCACGAACCAACAACGTTCGACCTCGCTCCCAGCATTCGCATCTCACCAACTCCTCAGCATATTTCTTCCCTGCATGATCGAACACAAGAAGACACAGGCGTCAGAGAAACTAGCCTGACCCGAAAAGAGCATACGATGCCTGATTTGCGACAAGCGACGCCACCTCGGCTGCAAAATTCGCAATTGCAGTCAGGTCTCCAGCTTACTGTTCCTCAATATCAGCCACAGGCTGAAGCAGAACAGTCTCATGGGATGCAACAACGTACGTCAAGACAGCCCGGTCCACACAGAGAGCATCAGCAAGGTCTGCTCGAAGATCTCATTTCACATCTGGAGCCACAAGATCACGAAATGTGGCAGCGACCAAGATCGAGGCAGTCAAGTCCTGCAACCTCCCATGGACAGACAGCTCTCGAGGCTCTGACTGCACATCTTGAGCCAGAGAGAGGAGACTTGTGGCGATACAGGATGCTCACCCCTTGAAAGAGGGGGGTTCGAGCTCAAGAGATTCGCGACGTAGAATGTAGAAACATTCCTTGTTGCATCACCTGGAGACAGATATGACTAGCGAGGATCTGATCTCTAGGAATCATTTAATTGCAGACTGCCTTAAAGCAACAGCAGAGGCGGTTATGAGGCGTCTATACAACGTCATTTAAAGAATCGCAGGTAACAAGCCCAGATCTAGAGTTGAGGGAACATGTCGGGCTGGGCTCTTTTGGAAAAGACCACCGAGTGTACAGAGACAGATAGCCGCGATCATTCCGTTCTGATGAATGTTGAGCCGTCTAAAACATCGAAACGCTTGACGGGATAGACAGAATTGTCAAGCACCTGTTTTCTGAAAGGTTTCAGCCTATAGTAAGACGGAACTTTCACTAGACCCAACAGTTGCCAAGTATCCGTTTCGAATCCGCGCTCTTGCCAAACCGAGAGATAAAGCTTTTGATAGTCTTTCGATCTGAAGCCAAATGCTTCGTCCATGATTGCAGCGTTACGATTCTCCTTCCTCAGCAGGAAACGCTCGCCTTCCAAAATCCATAGCCATGGAGCCTGATTCCAAGCCATGAGACCTCTAACTACATGTTCGAACGTGAGCGGATCCAGATGCGCTCTGTACGGAATGATCGCATCCTTGAGGTCTCCGTATATCAAGTTCATCGCATCATAGATCGAGCGTCTCACATTTTGCAACTTGTTGATCCGCTTCGTGAGCTCTAGGTGAGGATCGGATTCGGCGAGAATACGACGAAAGCCAGTGCTGGGGGAGATCCACTGGTGTGAAGCCTTTGCGAAGTCTCGCTGGATGGATTGGACCCCCGCATCAGAGATGTGAAGGAGCGGCTTGTTGTTTTCCTGATCTCGATGCACAATGCCGTCAAATAGGAAATGGTCCAAGTCTGCATTGAAAACGTATCTGGGATGAGATTGCGTTGCAGCTTGGCGATTGTGAGTGCCCGGCAGATGTTCTTCGCTTAATTCGCTCTCGAGCCTTTCGAGGATAGCGTCCCAGTCTGCGGATCCCAGGCTCGCTGCGGAACAATAGCAAAGGGCTCCAAGGCATACCAGGAGCAGGCTGCTGATATGCTTGAAGTACATGGTGACGATGCTCTAGCAACGACGTCAATGATGTGTCCTGCGTGAGCAAATGCCGAGGGAAAGGATGAGAGTCGGTATGACGTGAAGCCGACTCCGCTGACAGGAAGCAGAGTCTTTCATTTTTGTCAAGCAGAGTCATGACGTACGAATGTGCCGCGAGTCACCCGATCACGCATAGCCTCCCTCTATAGCCGATAATTGAACAGAAGGTGGGCGAAAGTGGGATGTCACATCTTTCGTGGACTGATGTTTTCGACGCAAAGTAGACATCTGGGACTTGAGAGCTTGTTGGTTCGTCATAAAGAACGAGTGTGGGATCTTGTGCTTGCTATGCTTTCAATGGCAGTATGGTGCTAGACGTTCTGAGACCGAAACCATCCTTGGACGCCGATCTTTATTTTAGGACCGAAGAAGTTTGGGTCTGAAGACTTGGAAGTAAAGATATTGGTTCTCTCAGGTGTCCGTCATACTTGATGATGTCAACTAAGGTGGGCGCTGAGACAATGACACTCGAGCCTCGGAGATGCATGCACTGTCAACAGAAGCTGCAGTCTAGGCGCACTTCCGTGCGAGCAGGGGCATACTCAACCCACATGTCTTCGCAGCTCGTCATTTCTCAATCATACTGTACAAGCATTTCGACGGTTCAGCTTGAACATGCCTCTACTGGTAGTATGGAATTCTGCATCGAATATGCCCGTGTCGCCAGACTGACTATGCATTTCCTGCCCAATCATTCACGGGTATGGTTCGTTAACTATTTCAGAGAACGCATGACGACTAACGACCCTGAAGCATGCACAACAGCCGGCGGTCATCGGCAACACAACACAAAGCATTGGGGAACGTGATTCGCCGAGACTCAAGCTTTGACTCGGCCCGATTCTCTGTCATGACAGTCGATGCTGCTGGTTTCGGCTAAAGGTAAAAGTGCTCAGCGGCTCTTCCAAAAGCACAGCAGAAAACCGTGTGAACTCAAAGAGGCGCTTACCATGGCTGAGCACAGGCCATAGCAGGTCCTGTACCTCTGTCCTGTTGCAGACGAAGCATCAGCATTACGACCAACGACCTCTAGGGCGACCTGCATACATACGCTCCCTTTGCATCCCCGAGCTTTTTCCTCCATCCGACTGCTTCCTGTTGCATCTTCTGTTCTTGCTTTACAAACTTCACCTATCATGCACTTACCATTCCAACATCCTCTACGAACCAGTGTCGGCATTCAAGCATCGCTGAATTGCAACCAACATCTTCAACGTGTATACGCTGCCCAAACTCTGTCTTTTAACCACTCTCGTTCTCTAAGATAAATCCCGCAGTGCTCACAAACATTGCATGCACAGTCCCTCGCAAGGTTGCACCCAAGGGTCCGGACATCTATCTGTTCTACGATCCGGCCCTCTTCAACCTCTACTAGTCATTGGTGCTTCCTGACCGCACACAAGCGATCAATACAGCTCGTCTCGACGGTTCCGTGTCCAAAGCTCTCCAACATTGCTGGGCTACCACCTCAATCACAGACTTTGCCGCTGGTCAGCAAAAGCGCTGGCCGTTTGGCCCCACCATTGTAGTCGAACGTGATCCGGACGCTTTCCCAACCAACAAGGGCCGTCTTGATCCTGAAGATTTGGGCGATGAGGTTATGACTCTGCTGGCTCGCACCTCTGCCAGTACGGCTGTCAGCGCCCCCTCCATTGCCCCCTCCATTCTGTCACAGACACCACAACGTCTGTCTGCGTTAGCGCCGCCATTTGTACCGAATGCTGTTCTACCTTTTCTACCCGAGCTCCAGACCGCCGTGCCGTCTCCATTCGATCTTCAGCCGGACAGCGTGCCTTCTCCGCGCTCCTTGCCAACAGTAACAGCGAGTTTGTACAGCGACGCCATTTTCTACTTGATTGCCCAGTCAACACCCGTTGCGCAGCCATTGTACAGGCTATTACCGCACGCAAAGCTTTGCTGACCAGGTACAAGGGTCGAGATGAAGAAGTTCCTGCTGTCTCTCCTTGGTCGATCGAACAGGACAGAGCACGGGGCTTCAACCTTGCCTTTGTTGCAGAGTCTGGCTTCATAGAGCCCCTCTACCACCCCGCCGACTCCACCCTGCCGGATGATAGGAAGAGGATCACCGCGCTAAAGCTTTGTGTCACCCATAACAGGGTAACACAAGCAAACGGCAGGGAGACTTGCATCCGAGTCTGACTACGTGGACAAACGCAAAGACATTTTCTGGTGGACAGCATCTGTAAGAAGTCAGGAAAGCACCAGCTGCCTCACGAGTGGCTCCTACAGAAGGATAACTGCGGTTGTAACCATTCACTGGTACGATTCGGTAAGTATTTCAGAGAACGCATGGCGACTAATGAAAGACCCTGAGGCATGCACACCAACCTGCGGTCATCAGCAACACAGCACAAAGCATCGGAGGACGTGGTTCGCCGAGACTCAAGCTTTGACTCGGCCCGATTCTCGCTCAACTTCTCGGATCGTTCCACACCTCATCTCCACCAGCCTGACAACGAAGCTTGATTAGGTCAATCCGTTTCTTCCACACTCGAGGTGGGGACGTCTCTGTCAAGGCGTGGGAGTCTCGGATTTACACCATCGGTGGCTTGGTTTGGCTTTTGGTGGGGATACAACTCAGATGCAGTCGTGAGTGTCTCATGTCCGCCACAGCGGAAGAGGGCGTCTGCTTCGATAGGTGCAGGGAGGAGATCAGACCACAAAAGGATGGTCACATTCGCTCGCTATAGTCTGTCGTCCTCTCTCATTTGACTTCGAAACGAAACCACTGTGATCGGCGCGATTGGTATTTACTGTAGCCGCTGACTAGACAATCATCATGCACAAGTCGATTATTTGCTGGTTCATCCTCCTGGGTGCAGTCGTGCTTCCTCAACTGGACGCAGCCCCCTTGGTACCTGAAGAGCTCTTAGTGTTTCCGGAACCCCACTTGTCAGAAGTTTCTGAACAAGCGGAGCAAGCCTCGGGCTCATCGCATATCCGAGCGGGAAATCAACCCTCGGTCCAGCCCAGCGACGGTTGGAGGGAAGTTCCCATCATCCGATCCGGCCATGCTAGATTGAGGTCAGCCAGCAGCCAAGCGCCTGACTCAAGCGTTCAAGAAGTAGTTGGTTCCAATCCGCAGCAGGCGCTGCCGCCACCTCAATCAGCCTCACCATCGTCACCCATCACCAGAGACCCTCAACGTATCGCCGCGAACATAGTCACTTTGCAGTCCTTACGGCAAGAAATATTCTCGCACCTCAAACGTAGGAGCCATTACCAGTCCGGGATCTTCCTAGTCCCCTATGAGGATCACCTGAAAAGTGATTCATACCACTGGGCAATGCGCAGAATGATGAGGCAGCCGGTGAGCCCATGGCTGTGGAGCTCTAACGGGAAGCGGTTTCTTCTTCAACAGCAACGACCGAACTCCGCGCAGTTCCTGTTCGCGAATCGCTTCAAAGCGAATGACTACAATCGAATCTTCCTCGGAGTGTGGCAGGAGATGGGCGAGCCTGGGTCTGAGGTGTGGAAGTATGTGGGAACATTCAGGGCGCCCAATCGATTGCCAATGTACAGGCTGAAAAGGGAGATTCTGGATGCTCACGTCTTTCCTGTTGCAAGCTACCAGGTTCATGGTCCCGATACTTTCACGACGAAAGCAGTTGTGCATGAAGTTGGACAGCAATCCTCTGGCCATTATACGGGTGGTACTGCACCGAGCACATAAAATTACATTGTTTCTAGTTCCCTTGACAGTCGAATGCTCAATTCAAGAAGTGATGGTGGGTCGAAAGAACTCTTGCAGCGAGACTGAGTGCGTGTGCTGCGTTTCTCATCGCAATCAACGGAGACTCCTGACTCGGACACGTCACATGTTCTGACATCGTCATTCGAGGCTGGACTACAGATGATGTTCATCAATTGTGAATCTAAGTCAGAGGAACTATTGGAGCTAGCCGGTACCAATACCGGTCCATCGGTAAGCAATACTTTCGTCGAAGACAAGCGACGGAAGAGGATTGAGGACGAGATCACTCCCACCATGGGACCCGTCAAAGGGCTGCGACCTGTCACGAGGCAACTCCTCCTTGTCGAGCCTCGTCATTCACGCACGTATATCTGACTTGCTCAGGATTCAGACGTACTCGCTTTGAGCCGGATACTTATGACTCGATCAAGGCTTCCTTTCCCTCCGCTCTCCAACTGCTTTTGCCCTTCAATCACACCTAGAAACAGCCTCCACCCAGGTCAACATAGTGTTGAGGGCACTTTAACCTGAATATGACAAGCTCAACACACATCCTTCTGATCCACCTCTTCCTCTTACTCGTCAGTGTCTTTTCAGGGAACAAGGCTTCAGCAGCCTCTATTCCACTTGACGAACTGCAGCTTGTCGCAGATGAAGCAAACAGGATCACTCCGGTCTCATCCTCGTCAACATCGCTTCAGCACCTTGGAGAAAGCCAGAGCCACGTAGCTCCCAGGCCCAATCCGATGCCTCATATCGATCCGGTGCCTTCAGGAGCACAAGACATACCCGGGGAAGACGACAGACTCGCGACACAGGCTTTACAACTTCCCTCGCACATATCACAAGCTCTCGCCCAGGAGGTTCCCGACATCGGCCGAGAAGCGATGCTGGAGCACCTCAGAGCCGAACTATATCGTAGACTTGACGTCAAGCGAAATGCTCGTTTCGAACGGGAGCGAAAGGTCTTTCCATACCGAGACCATCTAGCTCCGCAAGGCTTCGCCGACTTCGTTCTTAGTCCTCTGTTAAGAAAGGGAAAGTCTCACTACGTGCTGACACTCAATGAAAGGCATTATCTCCTTACGATCGCGAATGATGGAGCTCAATTCGAAGCAGCGAATGGTTTCAGACCAACCGGGAACAAGGATCGCTACTTCAGTGTATTCCACCAGCTCGGTCCACCCGGTTCTCCAGTCTTTCAATACCTTGGCGTATTGAAACCGCCGAACCAAATGAATTATTTCACGATCAGAGACAACAGTCTCACCTACTACCCTCCTCTGAAAGGCTTCCGGGTGCTCAGCCCGTCAAGCTTCTTGTCCATATACTAGTAATGCCTAGCTGTACGAGCATTCACATAGCGTAATGAGATCTTTAATGTATTCTTGCGTGCTCCTCATCAGCTTCTTTATGTATGCAGCCTTGGTACATATCAGCGCAGAAGCTCGTCTATATCGCGACTAGATGCGCCTCGAGGCATCGAAAGGAGATGTTGAGGAATGTTTGCTATGATTGATGTATACATACAGAAAGGCAGACCGAGGCGAACTTCTCAGACTGACCAGGTATCGGCGGGAACCTGACTGGGATCGAGATGAGCTGCATCGTTGAAGAAATGACTGGGCCATGCGTGAGGTGGCGTTACCACGTCCATGTATGTTGAGATGAATCGTTTAGTCGCCCGGTAGCTTGGCATCTCCAACACTCCCAAGTACCGCCAGATCTTGGCTGGTCCATGCTTTTCGAGGTGCCATACTGCGTAAAGCTCTTGGTTCCTCTCCCCCATACTACCGTGTGCAAGGATGAAGCTCTGTCCCTTCCTTTTATGCGGCTTATCAAAAAGATAGGTACCTCCTTCCAGGTTCCAAATGTATCGTTCCTTCGCACGAACTGCCCAAGCTCGACCGGACAGGCTACTGAAGTACAAATTCGAGTACGCTGTGGGACTCATATTAGGCAAGAGAAGAGGAAGCACTTTCCTTGAATGAATGATGCGGACAAACCTGCTCTGCATATGAACCTGAAGATTCTTGAGCAGTGTGTCACGTTCTTGAGTTGGAAGCACTGGTAAGTTGGGCGGAACTTTGACCCTCTCGGGAGCCAGGATCGTGGGCAGCATGTTCGGTCTCTGTGACTGCGGATCAAACATAAAGTTGTGACCTGATGGAGAAGGTCGCGTGTTGCTTGTGACATGCCATTCGCTCTGCTCTGTGCCAATATGACGTGGAGAAGGGATTCGAGATAAGGTGGTCTGGGACGACGATATTGTGTCTCCTGACAGCAGAGAGCTTTCTCCGGCGAGAAAGGCTAGAACATCGTCTGGAGGCAATCCTGCAGAGTCAACTGCACGAAGTGAAGCTGAAAGAAGGAAACAGAGGCAGCTCAGGATGAATGAAGTCCTCATCATTGAGATGAAGCAAGCTGATGCTGACATGCAGGAGACGACCTTGCTTCAGGCTGTCTGCCATATACAGCAACTCTTATATAAGACAGACGTCTGTCGATGAGCTCCAATGCGAGCTATTCGACAGCGCAACTATAACAGCATCGAGCCGGTGATATTTCGACCGGACAGCGTCGCTGAGTGGGCAGCATCATTCGATATGATCGTTCATTTACAAGTTGCGGAATCGAGAGCCCATAACGTGTGAACGTGAGACTTCGGCAGGGCACCGACGTACCCAGCAAGTCGCCGGACATGAACGTAATTGAAGCAGATTCGTATATCTAGAGCCAGCTTGCTTGTACAGTACAACGACCGCATGACCACACATGTCACCGGCTGCTCTACAGCTCGTTTGCTATATGTAGACCCACCATACCATGTCCTCGAGCATCGGAACTACCTTTCCAGGCTTCCAACAGTGGGGAGTTACTTGAAAATCTCGAGATGTGGGAATTACCTCGAGATATCAGCTCGTCGACATTTGTCACCTGCTCAACCCATTCGTGGATCGACTCGCTACTCGATCATCCGAAGACGTCCAACCTTCCTCATGTTGCTCTTTCAGCTGCTGCTGCTGCTTTGCTGACTGGCTATTCTTAGCCTGCAAAGTGAATGAGAAGCACTTCTGCGTCTCTCAGAAGACAATTGAAAGAAAGCAGACTCTCTCGCTTGGACGGGGGCCTTTCTTCATCTGGCTGGACCGATCGAGCTGGAGCATCATGCCGTCAGCTTCGTCCGACGGTGGGGGACTTTCTTTGGTAATATCAGGGGAACAAAACGACTGTCGGTGAAGATGAGATCAACTACGATTCTACGATGCGGGTCCGCGGAGTTAAGCGCATATTCGGGGCCGAGTCGACCGAAGGGTTGCATTGTTTGGGACTCGAGATGCTTTGGCTCGACCTGTTGAATGAAACACACTGAATTTCGTCGCTATCGTGTGCTCGCTTGCAAATGACAACGACGTTCGCAAGCCCAAGGGACTGTAGAGTACGTAAGCAGGTGATATGGCTGCCGAAAAGAGGGACACTACCAAGCTCGATGAAGCAATCAATTGCTTCGTGATGGCCATAGAAGACGTGAGCGAGGTGACTGCAGATCTAAGCTTCGTTGTGTCCTCGGAGATACTTTATAAACCTCTGTGGCCTATACAGTCTGACTGGCAGAACGACCACCACAGACCAGCTTGAAGAGATCTTCTCCTGATATGCAGTTCCTTTGCGCTCTCATCTTTTCCTTTTTTGTCGTGTTCAGCTACCAGACGGGATGGGACACCATCTTACAGCTATCAGACGAGGAAATTGCTCGCTATATCAGTCAAGGTCTTCCAGATATACCGGCGGCAACTCCGGCTAAACCCGAAGTTCAGCAGTCTTCTAGGCATAGTGAGATCTTTCCAGTATTCTCTGGCGGAGGCCAGGTAGCCGACACTCATCGTACCAACTTCGCTCAGGGTCACGGCAAGTTAGCTCTGCCAAATTCTCAAGTCGCTATTGATCGCACCCTGACTGGTCTTCACTCGAAGAAAGTTAATGTACACGATCGTTCCATACTTCCGGAAACTTCGAGCTCTTCAACTGCCATAGAGCATGGGATCACAGCCCCAGCACCATTGTCTTTTGATCAGCGAATGGCACTGCTCAACGAAGCCGTCGATCTGCTCAGGATACGCAAAGGTAGATTATTGAACCTTTATCCCTTCCGCGGCCATCAAATGACAACTGGTCTCCTGAGGGAGACTTATGTGCATGGAAGGAAAAAGCCGTTCGTTTTGAGCGATTCGCTCTGGGCCATCAAACACAGCAGGTACTTCACGACCGACTTGGCACATACGAAAGGGGGAATGACGCCAGCTCTCTTCGATCGACGCATCTATATATGGAAAGTCGCCAGATCGCCGGTAGGCTATACAGCTCAGCTTGTTGGGTCGATCGACACGTCATCGAGAGCAAAGGCAATCCTTGACCTTAGACCGACCTACAGCAACTCGAAGCCTGACAATGTTAGGATCATCGGTCAAGACTCGATTCTAGATCCCTCTACCGTAAAAGTCTCTGATGGCAAAGAGTAGAAGCAGTGATAAGCTTGCTTCGTCCAATCAGGGGGTTCCAAGATGAGGCTCACGACGAAACGAAACTGCAGTGTCCAAGTAGTCGCCGCTCGTCGACTCTGTACTGAACATGTATTGCTCAGTACTATACTGTACCCCAGTACGCTGGTAATCTTTCATTTTTCTTCTGAAATTTGCAGAGTAGAGTGAAGTGACAATGTGACCATCGAGCGCCGAACGTGTTCGAGAGGACTCCTGTCCCACTGTGGGAAACTGTGGGGCTTGTTGCCGATGACCTGAAACATGACTTTCCCAGGATCGATACGTGATCGCATTAATGTAGCGGGTAACCATTATACAACGACACAAAGCAACTGTTACCCACAACGGGGTTCGATATCGCTTACACGACGTCGGAAAGACAAAGTTCATTGACTGCAATCATGACCTCGTGCCTGCCTTGTCTCTGTGGCACCGATCGGTTTTGCGCCAGCTGAAGGCGCGATACAGCCCTTCACACCTCCATCTCCGACGCTTTGCACTAGCTGTGGTCACACTGAAATAGTCTCCATGTCAGGAAGTCCCATCGACTCATATGACCCTCATCACATAGAGAATAAAATTTCCCTGACGTTGAAGGATGATTAAGGTCAAGCAGGTGATCATCCTTGCCACGCTAGCAGCCTTTTGCATCTGTGCTCCCGTGGAGAGCTTCTGGCAAGAGCTGCTCCACCTGGCGCCAGATGGAGAAGCTGCACGGGAATTCTTGCATACCGCGCAGACACCTTCCAGCAGTCTTGTGACCTCTACAGAGCCTGCAGCGATCGCGGAATCGGAACACCGTACCGCAACCTACCAAGCACGGCAGCAGTCACCCTCCTATTTCCCTCAGCAACCTGCTCAGTATCAAAATCCAGTACCAGACAATCGAGTACCGCCGCCGGAATCTGTGACGAGACATTACCTCTGGGGTCCAGGCGAAGCGACAACGAGTCCACTCCCACCAGGGCTGCGACGCATCTCAACACCGCCAGCTATAGTAGCATCTCGCATAGCTCAGGACGAGCCGTTCAGGGAAGCCATCAGATTCAAATTACACCGTTTGCTTCAACGTGCTAGAAATCTCGAGCCACCCAAACCTCTGACGAGAGAGGAAAGAACTGACATACTGACTGAAATGGTGGCTTCCTTCGAGACCCAAAGACAGCCCAACTTGATCTACCCTTTCACTGGAGAGGAGATCACTCCGGGTCTGCTAGAAGAATTTCGAATGCCAAGGACTCTCAGGGAGTTTGAACCGGGTCTGTTTGTAACACAGCGGCGCATAGGGTTCGAGCCAGGCCCAGATCAGATTGCAGCGGGAATGAAAGGAGTAAGGTTGAGCAAATATCAGATGCTTGTTTGGAAGCACGTGCCGGTCGAAGGAGAGAGGATGTTGAACATATTTCAGCTCGTTGGAATGGTCGAGACGGGGATTTTGACCAAAACAGTCGCCGGGCCACTCCCCAAGTATAGTGTCGCTCGCAAGGATGCTCGAGTAATCGGGCCTGACTCCATCCTTGCCTATTCACCCTTGTCATCGCCAGAGTAGACATTGAAACAGCTGTACCTGGTATCCCCGCGACATCAGTGTCACCACTTTCCCACGGTTCTGCTATCAATCTCCGGCTTCATTTCGTCCACATAGCGTTGCAATGAAGAAAAGCGACTTGAAAGTGAAGAGCAAGATCTACACATGCTAGAGTCTGCGCATGCCACGTCTGGGGACCCTACTTTCAAAGCCGGTCCAGAACTCCGTCGCCTGTACCCTTGCCAATGTCATGTCAAATCGTGGTGAGACTGCTTTCTCCGACCCTTGATTCTTCTGAGATTTTTGAAAAATAACCATGCGCGGTTGTGTGGGATTCTATGGCGCAGATCATGATGGCGCTTGAATGACTTTTTCTTGGTGGGCTTGCACTGTGGAAGTAGCCGTTATCCGATTCGGAATGCTATGAAACAGCCTTGTTATCACTTTCTTCTGATGAGCTTAGAAAGACGAGCTGATGCGCTATTGACTTGAGGTATGAGAGCCAGCAAGCTATCTAAGGACACTTGACTCCGTTTTTCTTCCTCTCCAACGCTCGACAGTCAAGACGTCTCTTTATCATCGATACATTGCTCTCAAGATGAATAGAGCTAAGCTTCTGGTGCCACTACTTGTGTTGGTGCTGGTCGGGCTCGCGCTCGCCGGTGATCCATTTTGGCAAGCTCTTGATGCTTTGGCAAAGGAAAACGATGCAGAAGGCATGTCGACATTCGTTCGAACCGGCCTTCTTCCATCCGAGCATCAGGCAGGACCTTCCGTTCGCCAGTATGTTCATGACCAGGCTCACAGGTCAGATCATCCTCAGGTCGGCCTCCCACCCTCGAATCGAGCCTCAGATTCAGCTCAGAACACTTTCGACCACCATCCACCCACCCTCAGTGAGCCTGGAGGATCGACTCTCCCGCACAGCGACGATCGTATGGACATGCACGAGTCAGGTCAGCTTCCGCAGGCAAACGATGGCCCCCCTAGCATTCTTTTTGATGCCGCTGGGCGTTTGCTACCACCAAGGCCTTTGAGCCTGCCAGAGAGACAGTATCTTCTGAGTGAAGCTGGCCTGCTGCTCAAACGACACAAGATGGAATCAGCCACCCACTTGGAGACCACCAACTATCCTTTTACCGGTTTACACCTCACTTCGACGCTCGTGAAGGAGGCCTTGGGACACGGAACATTTCTTGTGGAGTACAAACCCGGCTACTTTGCCATTGTAGGAAAGAAAATAAACGATAATCCTTCCGGTCGTATATGGGGAGGCATGGACACTTCTCAATCGAGCAAGTATCTTCTGTACATATGGAAGCAATACAAGGTGCCTGGAAGGAGCGGCTCTGTCTTCCAATTTGTTGGCGTGCTGCAGAGTAATACCATCACTGCAGCTGCAACAGTCAAAGGCCTGCCGGCCTACGCCACAGGCCGCATTCTTACATACATCGGCCCAGACTCAGTGTATGACCTGACCAACCTGCAACAGACTCGAGGTTGATGTCGTTGCTTACTGACCGTATCGACTGCGTCACTGTTTCCTCAGCTGTTTCGACGATTTCTCTTAGATTTTCTCTTCATTCAGTAATGCCATCGTGCGCCAATGCTGGGCTGCAATGTGGTGTCATTGAGAAAGCGTACTGTTCCGTTCTTGTGCACCCTTGTCAACATGAAATTATGGATGTTGTCTGTATCGTGGGACTTTCATTCTTTCATTGTTCCTGAATCATAATGCATATCTTATCCATGCACAGTGGTGTGACACACGTTCATCTCGTCGAGGGTAGCATAGAAATGGGGTGGGATGTAGCCTCATTGTGACAGGTCGTATCGAAAGTGCCACTTTATCTCGGATGTTGTGCTGCAGTGACATGACAATAGGGAGCTGCGACTCACATAATCCTCTCTTAAGGAGGCTCTTAAAGGAGTTAGGACGAAAAAAGGCATTGAGGCTCGTTCATCCCTGCGTCCACTTTCGAGACGCTCGATCCTGTTCCACTGGCAGATTCGCAAGATGCGAAGTCCTGTGCACATCTTCTTTGTGTTGCTTCTAGCAACGCTCGGAATCACTCGAGCTGGTGATGACTTCTGGCAAGCTATCAATGCCTTGGCGACAGAAACAGACGTAGAGGGCTTGAGTTCGTTTCTTCAGACTGGTTTGCTTCCTTCCGAGAGGCTACCAACACAAGAACCTCGTCATATCGCTACAGAGCAAGTCTCTGACCACGTCAACGTCAATGAGCCTTCAACCTTTCTTCCGCCCTCTCCTCCCGCATCGTCGGCTCAAATCTCTGCCAGTGATCACGCGTCTACGAGCTATGAAGCCCCTAAATCTCCGACGATGGACGTCCCCAACGGTGCGACCAAGCACAAGTCCTCGATAGTCGACCCTGTGAAACAGCGGGTACCTTACGTCTATACCCATTTTGTTGATAGGCTCGTCCCACCACCGCCCCTTCGGGTCGAAGAAAGAGAAGCTATCCTAGATAATGCAGTACTCTTCTTCAAGCTTCACAAGGCGCGCACCACGCAATTGCAAACGTCCTATCATCCCTTCTTAGGGCAAGGTCTGACTCCAGGGCTACTGAAAGAGGCGTTTGGTCCTCAGGCATACCTCGTAGAGTACCAACCAGGCTACTTTGCGATCCCAGGTAAGTTTGATAAAGCACACTTTCCGTATTTTGCCCCTAGCGAAGGCTTGATGCATCCGTCTCGTACCAGCAAGCATCACTTGTACATTTGGAGGCGCTTCCAGATACTGGGCAGTCACAGCTCTGTTTTTCAGCTGATCGGTCTGCTGGAGGTCCACAACCTAGTGACGCGCACGCTGCTGCAAGACCTAAAAGCTTATCGAACGCAACGGCTGCTTCAGGTATTGGGCCCGGATTCGGTGTGCGATCTGTCGGCTTTAGAGTATGCGAAGAACTGAGGCACTTTTGGTGCCGAGGATCATAGACACACGGCCAAACTCAAGAGTTCGAAAGATTCAATTTCAGTTTTATCACACCCTATTGTCTTGTTCTTGGTAATGGCTGAGCTTGTGGGCATTGATGGTTCGCTGGATGAGTACAATAGGCGACTACAAGCATGATCGAAGCTTGAGTTCAATGGCTGTTCCTTCCTGGAGGATGCAATGACAAATCAAGATCTACGTCATGCTCTCGATCAAGGGAATGTAGATAAGATGGAGGATAGCCAGGCGGAGACACAGACTGTTCATGCTGTGGGTTCTGTGCTGCTGGACGGTGAGGCGTGGGTCGGATCGGCTGGACGGATCTCCTTCCTTGAGAATCGAAGAAGTCGTGCTCGGTTGTTCCCTCGGGCCAGCGTGCGAGCTCTCCTTGCGGTGCTAGCTCTTCTTGAGCCGCAATACCATGGTGAAAGTCACCGCGGTCGACACTGTTCTCGACAGTCTCGTGCTGCGAGTTTGTCTTAAGACGAGCGGACGAGCTTTCCGGTAGAACAATACTCGATCGAGGAAACCGAACTGATCGAGGTCCTCCCTCTGACAAGTACGGCGAAGTCTCGAGGAGTCTCGAACCAGGCGCCCTCGCCCACATATTAGTGACAATGAACCGCTCTCTTGGTTCTAGCTTTTGTGTCCACGCGTCTTGCTTTGTCTCCAATACCTGCCTTAAATGAGATATAGCGAGTTCTGGACTCATGTCATGTAGCCTACGATACTTTTCGATTGATGTCGGGAACTCGTGGACAATCCTGAAGCTCAGCCCACTCGACCGATCCGCCCGATAAGGTCGGATGATACCGGTGGGGAGCCAGAAACCATCCGCCCTCTTGACGTTGAACTTGTCGAGTCGGATCATGTCCAGTGAGCGGACCAACTGGTTACCAGGGAGAAGCACGTGATGGTACTGTGTAACTTTGGGATCAGATGGACTTGGTTCGAGCAAGGGAATTGATATCCAGCGAGGAGGGAAACGATGTACAGGTGCAGCCTGTTCGATGCCTTCGATAGTGACATAGTGCGTCGGAAAGACGGAGGCGAACCGTATAAAGGTGTCGAATGTCTTGCTGCCTCTCTGGCGCTGGGAGGAAGCATGTACTTTGACGGTCTCGTCGAAGAGTTGCCGCAAGCCTTGGGCGAGGAAAGAATCGGCTTGTTCTTCGGTGTATCCCTGGTCTAGAGGCGGGTGGAGATGATTGCTGAGAATCTCGGCTGCTTCTTCGGGCCAACCGAATCTTGCAATGTTGAGCGGATATGGATTGGGCGCTTCGACTGAAGAGAGGAAATTCAATGAGAGCGGGATAGTGATAAGGTTTCTGAAGAATAAAAGCTTTGACACCATCTCAAGTATCCGCATAAGGCGTAAGCACAGCAGTGGATGCGAGTTAAGTTGTCGGACGGTAGGAAAAGGTGAAGCTGGAGATACTTACGCTCATACTGTAGATACAGTAGCTGCGTTGTCATGCACGGTAGCATAGGCTGTCGCATTACAAATGAAGCGAGAACGGTTTCAGCGATGCTCGCTTTGCTATCATAGTCATGTGAACTACCGTACCATAATTTGGTCTCTGTTTGGTTCGTTTCACATCTGAACCATTTGCACTGTACAGTAGCTGCTCGTCCTGATGGAGTCTCACTTAGCTTCAAGGCCTGCCTGATGTAGCAGTAATTAATCTCCTTCTCCCCATCGTCGTGCCACCTCACATCAAGTTTGAGCTGTGACTTCCAGCCCCACTTCCCAGCCCCTCCATTTCCTCTCGTGCAGTCAGGGGGACCACCGCCAACGATATTGACAGCCGTCGCTGGCATGATGAAAAGCGGATCGAGACTCGCTTGACCCACCACTACATTCACTTTATGTTGACGTGCAAACAGAGCTGAACTCGTCCGCAAGCCGTTCTGTAGGCATAAAAGCAGTCTCACCACTGCCATTCATTCCGGTCATCTTGTACGTTGGCTTCCGACTTCCACAGCACTTCAGGATGAAATCATTTCTCCTCGTCCGCAACAGTTTCGCTGTAAGTTTGCTTCTGTTGGGCTGCTTGTGCGCGGCCGAAGCACCCGATCCGTACTCGAAGACGATCGCGAAGTTCGACTGGCCACAAGAAGCAATCGCCCTCCTTGACAGTGATCTCCTTCAACACCTCGAGCCGGGCTACACCGAACAGCAAGCCGACTCTTTCCTCGCCAATGCTTTGCACCACCTCGCTGGTCAGAGTGCAAAGTTCCGCGATGGCTTTCCCGCCGGCAGAGGAAGCAAGTCGTTAGGGGAGCTCATGCGGTATATGAATGTCCTTCCCTCCCATCGCAAAACTGTTGAAGGTATTGAGGTAACCCCCACTGCACAACGCAACTATGTTCGCTGGGCATCACTCCCCCTCATGGAGCCAAGTTCCACCGACCCCAAGATCATGCATCGCCATCATGTGCGTCTAGCGGATGGTAGCATGGTGCGGTCTCTGGACGTCATTCGCCCGGATAAGTTCAATGTCAAGCGAGGCGATGGATTCTGGTTACCCACTGCCATTGTTCGACCTTTCCGTTCAAGGAGCGTGTTGAGATTCAAGGTTGTTTACGAGTATCCAACTTCCGCCGACAGATATTGGAAGCTTTATGAGGTCGATCCAGAAATCGCAGCTGTATCTCTGAGACGTGCACTAGCTACGAAGCAGACCATATGGACAAGTAAGCTCGGCCGTCTAGAGCGAGGCGTTGTGACGGAAATGTGGGCAAATGCACCTGGGTCTCCGCTGCTTGCAGCCTCGGGTTTCTTCCGACCACGACCAGGAGGGAGGTCGATTCGGAAACCTCTGCCTAATCCCGATGCGGCAAGTTCTTCGGCTGCCGCGTCAAGAGGAGTCCAGCAACACGGGCTTATAGATGTCAGTTCCGATGGTGAGAGGGAAAGCGAAGGTTCTCTCTCGGATGAAAACGAGGACCGCGAAACGCCAAGCCCGCCACCAATGGTACTCAAAAGCCAGCCTCAGGATCTGATCGAGCATGATTTCTTGGGACCTCCAAGACATGTACTAGATCACACAATCCATTCTGAGCCTCTCAATCCGGCCTTGCAGCCGCCCTTGCAACAGGAAGCGCCGAATCATCGGGGCTCTTCCCAGTCCGACCGACACTCGTCTAGTGTAGAGCAGGGGCTGAATCTTGACCTCTCGCTGGCCCCTCCCGCTTTCGATAGAGGGAAAAACTAGAGCCGACGGCATTAGAATTCTACCAGGCATGTCTGCTCAATTCGCTTATTCACACCTTGTTCAATGCTGACAAGTTCTACGATGAAGTCGTCGTGCACGAAACATGAGGGTTTGGTCAGGGTGGTCGCGTCAAGTGGAAGCAAACGCTTAAGGACCCTATCGAAAGAACGCGATTCTGTTCCTATCATTGCAAGCATTTCTATGATCGAGTTGATGCTCTTGGACATGATGTAATTGTTCTCGCTCTAGAAGAATTGGCGGTGCTTGGAGTTCTCCGGGACCCAGATAGAGACTGAGCGAGGATGACAGTGAACCTCCACCCATCCATCATCGTTGACCTTTTGCTCACCTTGGAACCAACCAATGACGTCAACGAAGTTTTGACCGGCGTAACGCTTGCCGACCTCAACCCATTTGGATCCTTGATCAGTACCATTGCAGATAATAGTAGCGGAAGCATCGTAGCCAGCATCGCTATCATCTGTCTTAGTTCCAGTACGGACCCAAGCGACGCAGTTGGGGTGGTCCCAAACATCGCGTTGCTCACCATAAGCATAGTACTTGCGTGCCTTGACAAACTTGTCCAGACTAGCCATTGGCTCGGCTTTGCCTTCACCATTGTCAATACCTGTTGTGTTACAGCCGTCAAGGTCTCCAAGGAAGACACAAGGGTAGCCGTCCACACGCATGAGGATTAGAGAGTAAGCCAAAGGCTTGAACTGAGCAGGAACAGTCGACTCGAGAGCCTGGCCAGATTGTGTGTCGTGGTTGTCAACCAAAGTGACAGCGTCGATAGGACGAGCTTGGACAATGGAGCCATCAAAGATCTTACGGAGATCATAGTTTTCGGCAGCATCTCCAGCCTCCTTGAAGTTGTAGTGGAGAGGAGCATCGAACAGAGAGAACTGCTCGTCTCCAAAGTTGGTGAGATATTTGAGACAAGAGTCAAGGCTGTCCTTCCAGAACTCTCCGACACTGAAGGCAATAGGACCCTCAGTCTCATCAGCTGGCTCGACGCCTCTCTCCTTTCGAAGCTTGCGTGCCTCCTCACGAATGTGCTTTACAAAGTCGTGAACGAATTCGCGAGACATGTGCTTGACAGCATCAAAACGGAAACCAGCGACAGGAAAGTTCCTCATGATCCAAGCACCCCAGTCCAGAATGTCCTTCTTGACGTCTGGATGAGCGTGGTCCAGGTCGGCACCCATCAAAAAATCATAATTACCATTCTCTTTATCGACGTCGTTGGCCCAATGCTTGCCATCACCTTCGATACGGAAGATGGCCTTGGTCTGAGCCTTCTGGTCCCAGTCAACTCCAGTGAAGTGTTCGAAGCCCCATTTGAAGTCGGAGTACTTGTCGCCACGACCAGGGAAAGTGAACTTTGTCCAGCCCTCGATGTCATAGGCATCGGACACAAGCTTGGAACGGTCGTTCTGATCGACCATACGGGCCTTGAAGGTCTGGAGCTCGTCAGCGCCCATGCGGTGATTGAGGACGGCGTCCACGTAGATTGAGATTCCGTTCTTGCGGAGCTCCTTCATGGCAGCCTCAAGCTCCTCTCGGGTACCATACTTGGTACGGTTGGGAGGCTCGACGCCAGCCTCCTTGTCTCGGGGATGAGCGAACTCACCCAAGTCCCACGTGTCGTAGATGTCATAGCCGGTGCTGGAGGCGGAGGCTCCTTTGGTAGGCGGCGGGATCCAGACGGCGGTGATGCCCATATCACCGAAGCGCTTTGCGTTCTCTCCGAGCCACTTCCAATGTTTGCCTTCGCCCTGAGTGTACCACTCGAAGGCTTGCATCATGGTGTAGTTGTGCTCGAGCTTGTCCGAGTGCTTGTTCGCGGAGGAAGCCATCTTGACGTTCTTTGATTTGGATTTGAGAGAGACGGTGGGGGACAACAATGTGTCCGTGACAAGACGGAAGGCCAACTTTATAGGGAGGTGCGGAAAGGGCGACGGTTGGAGAGGGCAGGGTCTTCGAGAAGACAAGAAGTTTCCCACGCTTTGGCGAGCTGTCGGTTTGTGCCCGTCAATCGAAACGTGCGAAGCTCTAAAGAAAGCTCGGCTGTACCGTTCAGAAATGCACATTCCCTCACTCAACTTATCGCACCGTTATCGAGCTTTGATCCGCACGGTCCACAGGGTCTGTTTTGTACAGCCCCATCGACAACGGGGAAGTTGAGCGTTCCTGTTGTTCGACATTCAGGGTCCGCTACGAATTCTCGCTGTGACGTTGCGGGGTTTGACGCGGCTGTGGAGTGACGTCTTGAGCTGCAGAAGAGGCTTTGCTTTGCAGCTTCGCAGCTTCGAATTTCTCCGCTTCGCCGCCACGACGCGGGTTCTTCGCAAACAAACAATCGATTGCAATCTCGTCGACATCCCGTCGCGACGCTGTCCAACTACGTAGCTGACACGGGTTCTACTTTGACGCTGGCGTAACATACGAAGCTGGTCACGGTGTGTGTCGAACAAAAAAAAAAAACCGGAGCAGCAGTCAAGGTCCGAACCAAAGACCAGGTCAGCACGAGCACAATAAGCAGATCCGGGCGACAGCAGACAGACGCACAGACGGATTCGACCCTCAACTCTCAGCAGCTCAATGTCTCACGCACGAACAGAGCCAACGATGCCCGGCTGCATTACCTCTGACCTACTCGAGCTTGACGCTGGTCTGTCTCTAGCCAAAGTTGTTGGCAGTGCCGACGACACAGGTCAGACACGGCCGACTAGAGTCTCACCAGCGTTGTCTCCGTATGTACCTCAGGCCGAACCTCGATTATCAATCGATGGCTTTTTCACAGCAATTTCTTGGCCACAATTTTTGCCCGTTTTCTGACCTGCAAAAGCAATTTCTTCGGCTTTCGGGAAAGCCTTTCGACCTTTCAACTCACAGTAGGCCCTTACTTTCTGTACCATCACTCCCGCACAACCTTCCCAACACCATTCCACCAACATGTCAGGCATCAAGCGTACAACACGGAGTTTATTCAGAGCTGCACTCGTTGAGTCGGCCCGAGCAGCATCTGTGCGATACCTCTCACGGACAGCAGCTCGTCGCAACGCTTCTCAACCGGCAACATCAACAACGACAACGACGAACCCACACGCAGCTCGTGTCGCCGCAGCTAGCAGCAACAACTCTGGCGAGGACGCCAGATCAAGACTCGCTAAACTTCAAGCCCAAAGACTGGAAGAACTGAACCGCGGTCGAATTGGCGGAGGAGGAGGCGGAGCGGGAAGACCGAACAAGCCCGAGCAAAAATGGTCAAATCGAACACTAATTGCTCTTGCAACATCTGTTGGAGCATGTACTTATCTCATGGGGACATATCACGGATACAATGCTGGAAAGCAACACGCTATCGAAGCAAGTGCTGCTGTCCCCGGTATTGACATTGCTTCAAGCCCAGGACAGGTGTCTCCGTCGAGCGTCGGAGCAAGCCGAAGCGGATTCTCTTTGACACAAAATTTGATGTCACTCCTTCCACTGTCAAATTTGAATAGCTCAATTTACTGTGAACCAACTTCACAAACGCCGAGCTCGAATTGCAGACTAGCAGAACTCACGCAGTACCACTGCGACTTTCACACAACTCGTATCCTCTGTCAACCAATCGACCGTCTTTTTCGAATGTAGGTAAACAAAAGCTTCCTCCGGCTCTGTACGGAGACGGCGCTAGAGCAGGTACGCTGACACTTCTCCTATCGTCTTCACCTTTTCAAATTGAAAAGCTGCAAAGGTCGACCAGCTGTGGAGGTCTCACACATTGTCGAGTTTGACGAGCACGGAAAGCCATACCTTCCAGCACATTTAGCGTGAGTAACGTCTCCTCTCTACCTTTCCATACTGCTCAGCCAGGTGACAGGAGCTGAATCGTCACGCTCAACACATTCTTCACATCGACCGACGCCGCGTCTCATCCTTCCTTTCTTACAGAGAAGCGATGCCTCCCTCTTCTCACTGGCATGAGTTGAGATCTCCAGACCTCTGAAAGCAATTTCACCACGCTCACACTGCAATATGGATTGGGTCAGATCGCATTTTTCAATTGACGAGCGATATAGCGGATCGAAACATGCAGAGAGAGTGGGTGTGTTATTGGAGTGGTGACTTTGATATTTGACTCGAACAGACTTCTGGCTCGGAACAGACCTTTGACCGGAAACTCGTACTTAGGACTTCGAAAGGGGCTCAGGCAGAGAGATCACCTCGGCGACTGAAAGTTGGAAAGCGGAAAGCAGATTCGGCGCCGACCGTAGCACGACGACGGGTAGCGCGGAGATCAGCTGGTCTGGCGATCGAGGAGCAAGAAGGATAGAGTTCGCTGACGGTGCGGTGATGTCCAAGGCGGTTCCGCTTGGCTTGAGCATTTGCTTGCTCTGCATTATCGAGCGTTTCATTCGAGGAGCTTGCAGGAGTAGCAATAGACTCCAGGGCAGCAAAGGCTCCAGCATTAGCGCTGATAGGCATGGCGGGACGCACAAAGTGAAGATGTGCATCGAAGGGATCCTGATTTTCTTGTTCCTGCTCGGAGGCGGAAGAAACAGAGCTGATGTCTTCAAAGTTGTCAAAGACCATGGCCTCGTGTTCAAGCCCGGAAGGGATTGGAGGAGGAACCTTGATGTGCTTCGCGTCGCCCCTTCGAGATCGATCAGCATGGTCATGGACATAGTCGTTGATGTTGTGACGATGATGACGTTTGGGATAGGCTTCTGGGCTATACCCACAGTCGACGGGGTAGCCGAGATGCGGTGAGTAAGGGGCCACGTTGACGAGATTGTAGTCGTAACGCTGCTGTCGATCAGCTGGATAGGTCTGCTTGCGGTTTAGCAACGGTTTGGTGCGTCGTGCTCGGCCTCTGTCATTTGAACCACGTCCCGAGTTGACTCTGTCTTCGTCGTCGCTGCTATCCACCGAATCGCCGAGAAGGTCGATGTCGTCCCTCCTCCGCCTTTCAATGAGTGGAGATGATCTGCGGCGGTATGCATGGACACTGCCGATGTCAAGATCGGAGTGACGATCGGACTGCCTCTGGTCGTGTGCGGTGCGGATAGGAATGGCGGGTTGTTGGTCTTCAATGACCTGAATCTCGTCAGCTGAGTCCACAGATGCTGCTTTGAATGGCTGAGTCTTATTGTAGCTCAGCTGCTTCGTTGAAGCATTTCGAATGTCAGACTGAGTCTTGGGGCTGGAAGCTTTTGCGCCCGCTCGCGAGCACATTCGGAGGTCGTCAGTGGTAGCGAACATTATTGCTCTGAAATGCGACGGAATGCGGGTATGGTGACGAAGTGGGGCACAAGCTTTTAGGAGGACGGTGTCGACTGAAAGTCAGAATATGAGGCTGCGACGTCGGGTAGAAGAAGACCAGCGAAGAAGGCGAACTTTCGCTCGAGGGATGCGAGAGAGGGATCTGCAGGAAGGAGGCAGTGTGACTTGTTGACACGATGCTGGTAGCAGAGAGAATGTTCGAGCAATACCTGATGGTGATCCAAGAAGGAATGGGGGTGAACGCGGAATGCTTTGATGGCGATGGGTGTCGATGGAAGGGTTGTCGAGTCGGGAAGGGAGGCAGCAAGGGGGTCTGAGTATATATGCTGTGTTGGTTTGCAGCAAGAAGCTGTTCCGACTATGCAGAAGATGGAAATGTCTTTCTCCTGTTGCTGCTGCTTCTTCTTCTTCCTTTGCCGTCCCGCTGATGCGTAGTGTGACAGCTGAGAAGACTGCATTGAAGCGGAATCCTTCCGCAGTTACAAGCAGGGGAAAATAAAAATATCACAAAAAAATTGTAAAGAGCAAGTGGCTTAAGGTTGCTGCCTTGCTACAGTCACAATCACATCCTTTTGGCAAGCGTCAGGTTATGAAGACCAAGAAGAAAAGGAAAAAAAAAAATCACAACTCAGTACCAGCTCCACATGGCGAAAAGTTCATTATTCGCAGTGACCAGAAGGACGCCGCGCGGCAAT
The DNA here is from genome assembly GCA_019972555.1 of Ustilago shanxiensis. Taxonomy (NCBI): domain Eukaryota; kingdom Fungi; phylum Basidiomycota; class Ustilaginomycetes; order Ustilaginales; family Ustilaginaceae; genus Ustilago; species Ustilago shanxiensis. The sequence continues at coordinate 681,764 of BPMX01000004.1, read as the reverse complement.
CAAGCGGGCCACGGAAAGTAGATAGCACTATGATACCGCCGCAGTAAAGCCACCCATCCGGATCGAGGCGATATCCGAGCTGTGCTGAATGAGATGACCTAGAGATACAAGCACGAGCAGAAGTGACCGGGCTGGGAAATCTTCGTTCAGGCAGGCTCAAAATCTTGAGAGGCGGTGAATTGACAGTAGAGCACGGTGGGGACGTAACCCACCAGATCATTGACACAAGCAGAAGTTGCACTAACGGGAAGCTCAGCAGTCTTGTGGGCTTGAAGAGAGTGACAGAGTGCGTGTCATTTCAATGTGCCTTTGAGATGGTCGGGCTGCTGTTCCGGGCTGTACATTTTTTCAAAACGATCCGAGAAGAACAAATTGACGCTGTATCATGAGCTTCCGATCCTTGGCAGATACTGTCGTCGAAACTCATCTCAATCACTGTGACTTACTGTACAGTACAGCACAGCACAGCATACCTTCATCGTCGATTTTGCATTTGGCTTGCATGGTATCTTCGCTGCATCTCTCTCACTCTAATGCGAGCGTACAACACAAGCGTGCGACCGAGCTTGGCTTTGGTTTGGCTTGCAGGGACTAGGTAAGACGAAACTCAAAAAACAACACCATTTCGATTTTTGGCTTTGCCTTTGCTCAGCCATGATATGATGTGCTGGAACAGCCGAAAGACGGATGGCTGTCCGGCACCCTCCTTCATTCGGTCCCACGATCCGATGGCTTCCGATTCACCTTCTTGAAGATCACGAACCTCGAGTCGGCTATCACACGCTCTTGACTATCGCTGGGCCCAGCTTCTTCTTTCGTTCTGATCACGAGGACAGTGCTTCGCTCTGTTTCATCAGAAAGCCCCATGAAGAAGATAGTGCATGGACCTCTTTCTTATCGTCCATGAGAGTGACACTCAAAGCTCTGTGAATTGTTTCAAATGTAAAACCTCAGATCTGTTCGCTACCTAAGGCTGGAGATAACCAAGAGCTTGCGGATGTAAGTCAAGCACAAATCGTAAAAGGAGTCATCATAAGAATCAAGAAGTAAAAAAAAGAGGAAGCAGAAGAGCTAGCATCTTCAGCTTGACCTCCGTCGGCTGTAGGGTTGACAGGCGCCTTTTCGTGCCTGTCGTTGCTGTTGTTGTTGCTGCCGATTCGGGTGCCATTACTGCATTAGTGCTTGCTTCATACCGCTGCGATGTGACTGACGTCGGTAAACATTTGTTTATTGTCTTGAAAATTGGCCGAGCTTTGTGTCGATTCGTGGCGCAACGTGGGTTGCTCCATTCACGTTTCTCTCTCCCACACGATCAGAGGGATAGCCGCAACCGCAGCCGCGGTGACAGAAGAACCTGTGACACGCTGCACGGCGTCGAGCCTCCGAGCTCTGAGAGAAAAAAATAGCACCTTTCTTTGTGGGTTGATAGGCAGCTGCACTTCGTAATAGGAGCAACACATGGCATTTGATGGCGTGACGATACGTCTTCTTCAACTTGATGAGGATCGGGATTCGCTATCGTGGTGGGCTTTGCATTACCATCCCTTTCGAGCACACAAACGCACTCACACCATCGTCCTAACACGCCGAAATCCGCTTTCCGGTAACATCACCACACGCGTCGCCTCCTGTCGCTTCGGCTTGAGAAGCCGGATTCTGTTGACACGCCAACATGCAAGCCAAATTTTTTCATTCTCCAGAAGATCACATCTTCAGCTAGCCAAGAAGGTCTGCCTTCTCTAAGAGTGTCATGTGGAGCTACTTCCTGGCGGGTTGAAGCGCTCTCTGCTCGGAGTGAGCGTCCGTGCGGCAGCGGCGGGTGAGTGGATCAATAATCATTTGACAGAAACTTGAACATCAAGAAGAAGAAGAATCTTTTCAAGTTGCAGACTCAGCAATTAGTGATCCATCACTTAGCCGGGAAACCATTCTTTGTCCTTCTTCTTCTTACAGATGACGAACTCGTTTCTCTGCTTTAGTGCGGCTGGAGATAAGGAATGACTGATCCGTTGGACCGCGGACCGCGGCTAGGCTTCGGGATTCCCGTGTGAGGGAGGAATCTTCGCAAACCGAACAAATGACCGCACCCTGAGACCCTTGCTACAGTACGATGCGAAAACTTGAGGCGGATGGACAGTCGTATGACGATCAAAGAGCTCATTTTGGCTCGAAGACAGTTGTCGGATGTACCGCCAAATCACAAGAAGGGTCTCGACCCTGGAGTCAGCTTCCTCGCTAAAGCAGGGTCGCTCTCCATCGCGAATTCGTTCGGTTATGCAACGATCTCACGGTCCTGTGAGGCTCAGACGCTGTATTGTACTGCAGCTCGAACTGGTGCTACAAGCGAAGCATCAAAAGAGAGAGAGAAAGGGTTCAAACTTCGGGCTAGTTCCGACTATCTCCCGCTTAGGGATGGGCCCTGCATTCATTTCAGCTTCGGCTGGACACAATAATCACAGTAGTCAACAGAAAGGCAAAGCTCGAAGCCCTCGCATGTCCTCTCTCTGCTTCCTTTCATTCTCTTCGATCCTGTGAACACAATTCCAAAAGCTTGTGGACCTGAGCACGATCAGCACTAGCGTTGCCGCCAATTTGACTCTAGCTTTTCTTCTTCTTCTTTTTTTCCCTTCAGTTCTGAAAAGGTAGAGAGTTCACTATCGCTGCTGCAGCTGCCTTTGTGCGATCTAGCTTGAGACGGACTTCGAGGCACGAGACTCCACAGATCAAAGATCAAATGCTCAATGCTTGTGTTGCTGGAATATCGCGATGGTGGAGCTAACTTAAACCTTATTCTTCCTGCAGCTCGGCATTGTTCCCACCATCACACGCTGTTTATTCTGGTTTCACTGTAAAGGGATGAAGTTTGTCCACCAAACCTTGTCTCGCTCCTGTGAAACACAATATGACTGTTGTAGCGCCAGTCTTACGGATGAAGTTACAGTGTAGCCGACTCGCTTCCACGACAACAGCAACAAAAAGAAGGTTGCTGCTAGCTAATTTCCATCATGCAAACTTTGGTGCCACCAACGATAGTGCTGCGGCAGCTGCACGCGCGTGAAGAGCGCTCCAGTTTGGATCTCATCATAGGTACAGTATCATTCCGGTTTCGGAAATGCGAGGCCGAGATCGCCGCGTCGCATTTCTCTTTGACTCTTGCTGGAATAACAAGATCGAATTGACAGCATGCAGGCTACGCTTTGGAGCTAGCCGGTTCGACCGGGTAAAAACCTTGCGGATCAACTTCAACAGTCTCAACGCTAAGAGCTAGAGCAAGACAGCAAAAACAGCAAGGCGGGTTGGAAACGATGTCGATACGGCAGGCTTTCATTCGAGCTCGGCACAGATTAGCTCGAGATATTCCGACTTGATTCGGGCAGGTAAGGGAACTCAGATGGCTGTCGAACGGCTTGTGACGGCAAGCCCGAATGACCGACACGCCAAAGTACTGTATCTCATACATTTTCACCAGTTGACCACCGACGAGGTTCCCGAAACTGTGCGGGAGGGACAAGGTGCAATCAACGCCTCATCTCGTCTCCGCGCCGTCATCTTCTGATTGGCCTGCTCCGTGTCACAGATGGAGACTCACATCGTTCAGACCTTGTATGACTTACTTCGGATCTCGCCGAGATCCGGTCACGATCACCAGTTCAGAAGAATATGTGGGTGATCCGATTGTCCGTCGATTGTGCTGATGTGACGGTTAAGCTACGAATACATGCAAAGTTGCCATGCCAAGAAGCAGTCCCTTTATGGGCTCTGAATGTGCGTAGGTGGAAGCTCAACAACCTTGACTTCAGGAGCTGAGCCTCCTTCCCTCTTCTCTGTAGGCTGTGGCGAGCCGAAACCATGTTCAAGCGTTCGGAAAGCCTGAGCAGCGGCTGACGATCCTCTTCTTTGATCTCGAATCTCTCCCTGGCTGCTGATTGGAGAAGCACCTGCATCGAGATCAAGAGGACGTGGGTCCTTTGATTGTCCATTGGCACCATCAGACCCGGTCGAGGAGAGCTGTGGCCTTGTAGGCGAACCAGTGATTGCCAATGGTCCACTTGCAGGCGCAGCTTCGGCCGGAGCAGCTGTGAGAGAAACATCAGAAAAGGCCGGCGCGAAAGCACCACCAGCAACGTTGCCAACAACTGTAGGCGCCACAGGCGCAGCGGGGCCAGTAGCAGACGAGGGGTGGAGAGACTTGGCCGTGGCTCCAAGACTGGCGTATTGACCAGGGCCGCGGCTGGCTGAAGGGCTCGCTGCTCGAGGAGGACCCAAACTGAAACCGTTCGGAGGCGGGTCGCCGTTCCGCAAAGGCGATTCATATGGCCTGGACAGTGGCGACTTGGCCGGTGTGTGACGCATTGGGAACGAACCCGACGGTTGCGAAGGTCGACGGTATCCAGGGCTTCCCAAGTTCGCACCGTAGGATGGCGACCGAGGCGACAAGGTAGCGGCACCATTACCCACCGTCGATGCGCCCGGGCTGGGGCCAGGACCGGACGAAGGCGACAACGGAGACCCGAGTGCTGAGAACTGCGGCGTCTGGGTTGGTCGTCCCAATCCAAGCCCCGTAATATTGCTAGAAGCGCTGCTAGTTGCGCCACTGAGAACAGCAGCGCCATTCGTTGGTTTATTGACCGATGCGTTGGCGGCGTCAACTTTGCTCGGGTTACCGATGGCGTTGTTGCTGCTACCCACAGGAGCAGATGGAAGCAGTGGGCGTCCTATGGTGGGCTTTTCGGCACCTGCTGTTGTTGTGGGCACCGCATGACTTGATGGTGGGGGAAGCTGACCCACTGGAGCTGGGGCAGGAGAGGGTCTGGACGCCGCACCTGACGATGTCAGCATGCCGGTCTCAGCGGGCTGTGCTCCCAATGCTGGAGGTCGAAGTGTCTGCGAAGGGATTGTTGGTGGTTTAGCAAGAGCACTGACGCTGCCTGCATCCGCCGGCTGAGAAGGTTGGGCAGACTGCGCCGCCTCCACTGCCTTTGCCGCCTCTGCATTCTTGACCCCAGAAGAGACAAGCTTGATTCTCTGACGCGGCGACCCTGCATTGCCACCGGCTGCGTCTCCGTCCACCTTGCGTGTGGGACTTTCCGAACCATTGCTTGCCTTCTTGTTGCCGCTGCGCGGGCTCGCTTTGTCGCGCTTGGAAAGAACACCAGGGTGAGGCACTGGCGTACCAGCAGCGGGAGGACGACACTTGGAGCAGAAGAAATCAACCGACTCCCAGTTCCTCCTCTTCTTGAGTCCAAGCACTTGCTTGTCAAAGGCATCCCAGCACTTGATGTGCTGCCAAACGCTGCACAGCTCGCAGCAGACGATCTCGTCGTCTTCGTCTGGTGGGCTGATGGCTGCTTTGCCACAAACCTCGCAGTTGAGTTCCCATTCCTCCTCTTCCTCTTCAACTGGCTGACCGTTGGCGTCCACAAAGACCGAGCCATCCCCTGGAACAGGAGTCGATTCCTTCGACGGTGGGGGCACGCCGCCATTGGCGATGATCTCTTCTCGCCTTCGCTTGCGTTCCTCTCGCTCCTTTTCGCGTCTCTCCTTTTCTTCCTCTTCGCGGATGGCTTTGGTTTCGAGCTCGAGCTCGCGGGCACGAAGTCGCTCTTCTCGCTCGCGGAGACGTTGCTCTCTTGACTTTTGTGCCTCTTGCTCCTCTTCTTCCTTTTGCCTCTTGAGTTCCTCTTCTTTGCGAATGGCTGCCATTTTCTCCTCCATCCTGGCTCGAGCTTCGCGATCACGCTCACGCTCCTCTCGTTCCGACTCTTTCATCGCAATACGGCTGGAGCGCTTTCGGTTTGCGAGGGCTTGTTCGAGCTGGCGCTGACGCTCGATTTCGTCCATAGCGGCGAGCACCTGATCGAGAATCTCGTTGTTGATGAATTGATGCAGATTCTTCTCGTTAGGATCCTTAGACTTGGCAAAGCGCTTAGCAAAGTCGAGCCATTCTTGACGGGTCACGACAATGGTCTCAAACTCGACCCATTCTTCCGAATTGTCGGTGGCTTGCTTCTCATCTTCTTTGATCTCTTGCTCCTCTTCTGCATCTTTATTGTCTTCTGCTGCTGCGTCGTTCATCTCGGCATCCTCATCGTCCTTGTCGTCCTTGGCAGCTGGCCCAGGCTTGGAGTCCTCCTCTTCATCCATATCTTCAGGAGGCTCGCTGAGCTCAGAGTCGGATGAGTAAGATGCTGCTGCTGACCGTGACGCGCGTCCATTCGAAGGTGTGTTGGCGGCCGATTCATCCTCCTGAGAAGCAAAGCGTGCTGAAGTGCGGGTGCCTCGTCTCGGTGGTGGTCTCGAGGGTGTGGAGGCGGTGGAGTCTGCGAGCGAAGACCTTGTGCGTTTGGAAGGGGTCGAGCTTGGCGTCACATCAGATGCTCGGCCTCGCTTGGTACCGGAGGATCTGGGTACCGGCGATGACTTGGCCGCAGAAGAAGCGGCACGCCTAGCAGCGGCAGCTTCCAATCTAGCTCGCTTTGTGCCCTTCTTGGCAGGAGCCTTGGCTTTTGCAGGTGCCTTGGGCGCTGGCTCTGGACGCTGAATCCAGATGCGGTTATCGTCAAACAGCCAGTATGCGTTGTCGTGAGCGTCCCATCCGATGGGCGAAACCCTCCATGTTGTGATGTCCTCTTCCGATTTGACGAGTTTTCGGAACCTTTCCGGATCCATGAGTTGCCACTCGCACAAATCATGGAGTGTTGCAATCTTGTCTTCCAGCGAGAGCTGTGCCCACTCGATCGGCTGTTCAGCAGTACCGAAGCGGCTGATGGATTCTTCATCGCGGAGGTTGTATTGTACTCGGAGATGGTGCTGCCAGTTATCGAGGTCGATAGAGCGATCCAATGTCAAGGTGTAGAGGAGACGCTTGATGAGATCGGGTACGACGTTGGTTTCGTTGTTCTCGAAGTCGGTCTCGAGAGTTTCGGTTTCGAAGCCACTCATACCAAAAGCTTCGTCAAAGACGAAAAGAAACTGGCAGACGGCAGCAAATTTCCACATCTTGCGAAGACGCTTTGTGATAGGGTGCAACTCGACCACAGGCGGCGCGGCTGGAGCTGATGGGCCAGCCAAGGCGCCGAGAGAGCGTCGCGCGGGCATGTCTGAGGCTGTAGATGGACAAGAGTGCGTGCTACGATTGTGGGCTACGTTTTAATGAGGTCGGAGGATCGTCCACGCCGAGGTAGCGTCAGGACAGCAGCCGGACGAAGGTCGGCAAACACGATCGGAAGAAAGGTGCTTTTGGTCGGATCCGGCGGAAGGAAAGAGCGACAAGAAGTGAAAACACTTCAGCTACGCTGCGGAGACCGCCGTCGAGACAAAGCTGCGAGTCGTATTTGGTCGGAAAGTGAAAGTTTGGTAGTGAGGTAGGGTAGCGAAGTTGAGAAGGAAGAATGGTGGAGTCGAGAAGGATGAGAGATTCCGACTCGCCCTCGTGACACCCGATTTCCAGAATTTCGCTGGCTTGCGCATTATCATAGTCTTGGATCGGGCAACAGGCAACACAAGTGAAAAAAAAGAAGCGCGCCGCGACGAGAACACGAGAAGTCAGGTAAAAGGCAAGAAGGAGGCAGCTGCTTGTGTTCAGCTAAGTGCAGATCCGAGAGATCGGCCCGATTACGTCGCTGCTTCTGTGTTGGCTCGGACGTGGCTCGCCTGCTGCCTTTCACCACAACGCAGCGATCATATAGAAGCAAGACTGGCTCACTTGGGTATCACAGTGCTGATAGACATGATTTGAACATAAACGAAGAACTTAGAATACAATGAAAAATGCGGAGCAGATGAGGGCCGACGAGGTGGGACACAGGAACGACCATGGGCGGAAGTTGTGTGCCGGGTATGAAGTGGTCCAGAGACGGCGTGGCGGCAGAGAGAATAGTGTTGCTCAGTCGTGAAGCTGGGCAATGACTACCTACTGCGTTGTGCGATCGCCTCCGGCGCCTGTGCCTTATCTGCTGCAGCATCACTGAGCCTGTAATGTGCAAGTGGTCTGTTGAGCTCGCCCTTCGCCCGACACTTGTACAAGAATCCGACGACTACTTCTCCTTCCTTTGGTGCCGGCTGAGAGGCGAAATGCTGTGTAGCTACTTGACTTAGGTAAGTGGTTGCTGCATCTGCGTCGAAGAAGTGTGGTGGGCAGGCCAGTTCGTCTTCGTTGGATTTGGCGGCATTCGCACCTAGGGCTGCTGCAGTATCGGCTGCACTGTTCTCGGCAGCAGCACGCTTTCGGCTCGTTGTAGCTGGCGGAGGAGAAGCCGCACGCCCTTTACGCTTTCGACCGTTGGAAGACGAATCAGAAGATGATGAATCTTGCGGTGGGTAGGACTGGGCCAGGTCGAAGAAGGATACGTAGGACTGAACTACCTCAGAAGGAAGCGCGTTGAAGTCGACGACTGGCTCTGTTGCATTCCGCATCATTCCATTAGCAGGTTTGATCATTGTGGTCAGTAAGGGCTTCTCATAAGAGCACAAGGAAGTATCCAAGAAGGAAGGTCCGGAGAGAAATGCACATACCTCGATCGCCATCATCGGCAGCTCTGCCCTTGTCTTTTGACTTGGCATCGTCGGTAGGAGCCATCTTGGTGACAAAAGGTCCGTGAGTATTCTTTTGTTCGAGTCCGAGTTCTGTTTATACCTTGTTTTTCTGTATAGATGGCAGCGAATGGTGCAAAATGAGATGATAGGTGACGGTGTTAGGGTACTTGAACAAGCATGGTGCATCAGAGCGGATGCTCGTGCGGAGCGGACAAAGGAGGCCCGACTTCCGAATATTTGTCAATCTGTATCAAGCGAAGTGCAGGATTTCATTTTGGCGGAGAGAATAATGCACACATGCATCTCTCTCTGGTTGTGATTACTGTATGTCAGAGTGCTGTGAAGCTTCATGATTCACAAAAAAGACCCTGCAACGTTGCTCGGACCTGTGAGCACCACACCTGCTCTGCTCTGTTCCACCCTACTGAACAACACCAACACCGCAACGACTTGTCCTTGTCGTTGGTGCACATTTTGAGCCAGCTTGCGGCAAGCCCGACCCCTGAAGTCGTCTTAAAAAGTTATGACAAGAGAGGGCCTAAGCTGAGCGCATTAGTATACTTTCGAGGCTGCATCATCGAAGCTTGCTGTGAGTGGACCCTGAGAGAGGTTTTGGCTCTGAAACATCACGCATCAACCAGTTCCCTTGAGAAATCACACGAGCGCCACGCATGCATTGCATGCTCTCAACGCTCTAAGTTATGTATCTCTGGTCTGCTTTGCCCCCCACTTCTCCCCTCTGCAACCATCACAGCTCCATCTCAAAGACTCCGCATCGTGTCGGCGTAGCAGAAACACGAATACTCGCTGTCTCTATCTCATCACACACCACATCACAACTGCATCACATCGGTGGACCCTCCGACTCGCCTTTACTCACGAGTGTTATTCGAAGCTCTCAACTCAACCGCACACCCACTACTGCACTACCCTTGAATCACCATCATTGCTTCAAGGAATGGTCGCCACCAGCTAGAGTTCCAGTTCGCGGCTCTCGTCCTCGAGCCATCTTGTCAGGCTTGGTTCTGGCATCGATCTTCTCTGGTCTAAGTAAGATTCTTCCCGGCCAGCAAGGTGCGGGCTGATCGCTGCGGGCCATGAAGCGATTCTTCTCCCGCTTCTCAACAGCTGGGCCCACTTCACCAACCAAGTCAGGGCCCGAATCAACCTTTGATCGCTCAGAGAAACCAGATTTGGCTGCGTCCAGCCCAGCTCCTCCAATTCAGGCACCATACAATACCATTGGCCGAACCAAAGCGCTTGTTGCCAAGTTCGAGGGATCTGCTCCATCTCAGCCTTCATCCTCTCCTTTCCCAACCAACAGCATCTCGACCGCACCGCAGCTAAATATACCCATCACCTCCCTAGAGTCCCCACTTTCCGAAGTGCAGCTCAACCCTTCCTGCGATGCTCTTTCAACTTCTGCGCCTAGGTCTGTACCGAATCGCGTTCCCGGCTCTAGCCTGCCGGCTTATGGGCACTTTCAGACCTTGAAGAGCCCCACTACCACCAGCGGCGAAGACAATGAACTGGCCTCGAGCGCACAGCAGGCGAGCGATCAGCGTCAAGCTAGTGACGGCAGTCAGACAGGCTGCTCAACAACTCATGCCAGTAAGACCGTGGCTTTTGCACCCTCCCCTCAGAAGCAACGATCGACTTCGCCAGCTCTGCAGCGCTCATCTATGGCTGCGCCCCCACTCTCTCGCACCAGCTCAAACGATAGCAACCCATTTGCAAGTGGAAGCAATTTCGCGAGACCTACTGCCGCGAGTCAGGCTAGATCCCGCACCTGGACTAGATCAGCAGCGAGTGATATCAATCAGCAAGTGGCTTCGTCTGGTTCTCACAACCTTCGCGAAAAGAGCTCATCAGGTAATGCGCGCTCCTCGAGGGCCAGCCATGCTGCTTCTGCGCGATCAATTGCACGTCGAAGCTACTCGTATTCTAGTGGACCTAGCTCTCGTGAAGGCGACCCTTCGAGTCTAACCTCCACACCCTCACTCGTTGCGAGCCGAACAAGCGACGTACCATCATCTATCGGCAGGCGCACCTCCCTCGACGTCGCTCAGAATGGAAGAGCCTCTCCTAGCAAAGCATCTACTCCTTCTGCAGCTGCTTCGATTCCCTTGCACTTTCCCACCCGCGCTTCCCAGCCTATGCGAGTCAGCTACTCGGGCTCCAACAGCAGTCGACCGGGGAGCCGCAAGAACAGCGTTGATCTGGCATCGCCCACAGGCTCCAACGAGCCCGTCGCATTCCCTCCTGCTGGCGGTGCTGCCTCTCGGTCATTCGGCTTTCCCACTTGGAGCGAGATGACGCACGAGGAGCTCGTAAGGAACCTGGGTCCGAGGGAGCGGACTCGACAGGAAGTCTTGTGGGAGATCGTGGCCAGCGAAGAACGATATGTCGCCGAACTCGAAAAAGCCAAGGAACTCTACATTGATGCTTTGATTCATCCGGAACATTTCGACCCAGAGCGCGTCCTGCCGCCTGCCTTGACACCAAACGCTGCGACTTTCACCGATGCGTCTGGATCCAGAGACTGGTCTTCGACACCGCAGTCAGGAATACTATCGACCGGCAGCTTGGTAGCGGAGCCATCCAGTGCCAAAGGCACCGCGACGGGCTCTAGTGCCGATCTCCCTATCGCCTCTCGCTTCATGTCGAGTGTTTCGGCAGGCAAAGTTGCAACCAACTTGTTCGATGGAAACATTCGCAGCGTTCAGTCACAGTGGGACACTCAACAAGCAGCAGGCTCCCGCAGTCCGTATTCGGTTGGTGTCAGCAACACATCAACGCCTGACTACATGGCTGCACGTTCCAGTCTCATGTCAAACCGTCCCGAAACCAGCTTTGGCCTCGGTCTTGGACTCGGAACCACAGCTACACGAGATCGAAGCACAGCTGCATACATGAATGTTCCGGCTGCAGCAAAGGGCAAACCGAAGGTGTCGAAGGCACAGAAGTTGCGTGCACTGTCCAGCAAGACAAGTCGCGATACTGATCCTCTCCGCCTTTCGGTCCCCCTTCCGCCTTCCTTGCGCGAAGTCCTCATTGCCATGTCTGAGGGCCTTGTTGAGGCACACGGGCTGCTGTCAGACGCTCTGAAAGCGAGATACGAAGAGCAGTGGCCACTTGTACGAAGCTTGGCCGATGTGTTCATGAAGTACTCTCACATTCTCGAGCACTATGCCAGCTACGTATGTCACCTGCAGAGAGCCATGGAGGAGCTGGAAGAAGCTGCGCTGATGGAAAGGGCATTTCGTGGAAAGCGGCTCAAGAAGGAGCGCCTCAGCAACACTGTTGGCCTAGGGCGTACAGTCGCCGCGCTCGAAGCTTGTGCAATCGAGCAAGGTTATGCCGGCCTTTCTATCTTTGCATCAATGCCTTTCCAGCGCTTGCTCAAGTATCCGCTGCTGTTCCAGAATCTGCTCTTCCACACAGATCCGTCGACTCACGAGTTTGAAAGCACAGTCGCTATGGTTGTTGAGGTCGAACGTCTCGTACGCTCGATCGAAGATGAGAAGGTCAACGCCGAAGAAAGGGACAAGACTCGCGATGTCTTTGCTCGTATTGACGGTATTACTGACAGGCAGGTGCTGCGACCTCGGTCAGATAGGACTCTCATCGAGGAGAAGGCTCTGTACGACGAGCACGCCCGGCGAACACTCTCTGAGTCTGTTCCGAAGGACGGTCGAGTTGAATCATATGCTTCAGATAGCGAAGGAGGCGAAAGCGGTACAGAGGGAGGCAGTCAAAGAGGTGGTCGTTGGAGCAGCTCAAATCAATCAGGTCTGCGAGCAGCGCTGCGGAACAAGCGATCTTATCGACGCCTGTCAGACTTTTTATCGTCTGAAGAGCATGGTGCAGGGTCGTCGAAAGCGCCCGCAATGGGGAGCAAGAAAGATCTGTGGCTTGTTCGCTTCTCTGATGTCGAGATCAAATGCCAGCGCATCGGTGTGACGGCGTTGCCAATGGTCAGCAGTGCAGCTCTACGAGATCCTAACGCCGCCGCTGATGTCGAGGCGAATGACTTTACAGCACGTAGCAAGGATAGCCGCGAGCGTCTGAAAGCCCTGCGAAATACCACTCTGCGCGCAAAGACCCGCAATTTGTACAAGTTTGTCTCCGTCGTCGCTTGGCGCCATGCGGCTGCTCGCCAAGGAGATGGAGGAAAGGGAGGTTTTGCAGATGGATTGCCTATCTCTCATGAAGTCGTTGAAGAGGATGAAGAAGAAGAAGACGCAGACGACGACGATGATGGTGCCAGTGTCAGCAGTATTCGCAGTAGTAGTGGGAGCAGCAGCTCTTCTGCTTCTGGCAGCAGCGATGGTGTCGGAGGTCAAGCCGGGAACGAAAAGTACGTTCGCTCGACAAAGCTTTCATTCACGTATTGGGGCGACCGCATCGAGCCGGGCCGTGCGATCGCTGGTGTGCAGATGAACGGTGCAAACAACGGCATCGGCCAATCTAGAACTACCATTGATCGATCTGCAAGACGCAGTAATGGCATCTCAACCAGCTCTGCATCACGTAGCGGTCAAAGACCCGCTGCCGCCTCAACTGACTCTGCTATCACAGCAGGTTCTGCACCAACTGCGGACAACCCACGCGCTTCGAGGCAGGCACGCTATAGCACACCTCACGGCCGCCAACCAAACACGATCAGAACGAATGGCAAGATGTCCGGTCGTCTGAGCGAGCCTCTTTCTGCCACATCGATGTCTACAGCTCCTGAATCGATGCAGACAGCGGTGGCGCAGATGCACGCTAGGCGGCGCAACGACAAGTTTGGCGGACGTTTGCGTAGCTCCATGACTCCAACGAGCGCTCCTTCGGCAACGGGAGATTCCGGCGCTTCCCACGTGTCGGTCAACCTAGCTGGCAGTGGCGACCCTTCATCGTTGAGGCAGCACGGCAGCTAGCTAGTTGACACCCACTCAAGCATCTCGTGATGCGTTACTGCAGCACAATGACATCTCAATACCCTGTGATTCTGTCCGACGACGAGGTGGTGTGACTATGAGCGTTGAGAACGCCGTCAGCGGATAGGCATGACACAAGGGCTGTGTGCTGCAGTCCAAGGTCGGTCGTTCAGTCGGTCGGTCAAGACAAAATTAGACGACGCTCGCCGCGCGTGGCTGTCAAACGGTATGACGGCAGCGGAGTCTCAAAGCCATTTTCGAAGCTTTTCTGATTCCCTCTGCTAAAGTGCCCTTCAAAGGTTGGGATGACTGAAAAATGTCATGCACATTCCAAAGTCAATTTTGAGTATAAGGTGAAACATCCTTCCGCCGCCGTCTCATGTTGTGAGTGCATCATTAGGATTGAGCTTACTATTCCTCATTGCACGCAATTGAGTGCAGCACTGTAGTTGCGTGATGAAAGAGTGAGATGATGGAGGGTTGTGTGATTGAGGTGAGCGAAGGTGGTGGTGATGTCTAGGGATAGAGTGACGCAGGGCTTTTGGATTGGCCTCCACTTCTTTTGGTGCGTGTCGAAGGAGGGAGAGCCCCTTGCTTCTGAGCTTGCAGGGAGGTTAGCTTATAACTCCTTCCCGTCTTCCATCCTCATCCTTCTATTCTTCCTTGCACGTTGAAGGCTAGTAGTATCTTGTGCTGCAAGGCACCTCGAACTCTTTCGAAGGAATCTTCTTCGGAAACGTTGCTTGGCACAATGTCCACTATCGCACCTCCGACAGCTTCTCGCTCATCATCTTATCATACTTCTCTCGACCACGACGCGCAGCCATCTCTTTCTCACTCGCTTTCATCATCCAGCACCTCCTCTGACACCCACCCCACACCGGCTGCAGATCTGGATTACACCACAACCCGCCATGAAAGGAAGGGTAAAGCATTAGTTATCTCCCAACCGACCCAGGTATCGTTTGTACCAACAAGTGATATTCAAACAGCAGTCAGTATCACAGCTGATCGAATTGTCATCGATACTATTCTCCCTCCTACTGCTACGTTACGATCTCGATATTCACTACCTTGCAGTAGCCAACAAGAAGGAAAAGTAAAGGCAGAAAGTGCAAGAAGATTCGAACAACAGCTATTAGCTCAACACAAACAGGAGTTGTACCGGACTTTACAACAGAAGCTCACGGCAAACTACGATCCCAATGGTAAAATCAGAGAAGAAATCTTTGAAACCTTAACTGGTGTCACGAGGTTTCCTGATCCAGTAGGGACGAATAGAAGTGGGATAGCGATAGGAAGGGAAGGTTGTCCTTGCATTTGTTGCGAATTAGGTTGTAGTAGTCCTTTGCAACCCTCGAACGCCAAGGGTCTCTTGTCTAGCTCTACTCAAGTATCCGCATCACAGGAGAAAGGAGGGGAGAGGAGGGTAGAGAGCGCACAATTGCATTCATTTCTCGATATGACAGAGACATCCACAAGCCGAGAAGGCAGGAAACGATTTGGCTTCCTCAGCTTTCCCCGAAGGTTCAGCAGATCCCGATCGCATGCAGATCTCAAATCGACAGCTTCACACTCAGACCTTCGAACAGCATTCCTGTCACCTGCCCCAGCGATACCCGAGAAGACAACCAGGCAAGTAGTTCCACCAGTTTCTCAACCCCAAGTGACAAAATCTCGCTCCTTTGCAGATCTAGTCCGCAGGAGGAGGGATAAGCATCAAGCTTCCACTCCAGTTTCCACAAGTATCGGCTCGAATCGTGCAGACAAGGGAAAAGCAAGACAGAGCCTCGACGAAACATCCTTACGATTACCCACAAGGAGTTCTTCCCAAGCGAACCTGAACAATGTTGCTCCCTCAAGTTCTGCTTCCAACCTTGCGAGCAATACATCTAGAGCAAGCGCAGGTCGATTCTCGTTGGATTCCGCCACCCGACCAATGTTAAGATCTGATACCCCGCTTTCCACCCCAACCCCACCCCCGAGGAGAAGTAGCAAACTGTATGCTATTGTTAGCAGAAAGCCTGTCCCCCCGTTGAATCCGGATAATGCAACGCTACCAAGAAGCGTAACGGGCGCTTATTTGATCGGACAGATCGTTGAGGAGGATGAGGAAGAATCCGAAGATGCGGCAGGGATGAGTAGGAGTAGAAGACAAAGCGCGTTGATGTCCAGCTTCAATCCTGCTTCGGATGCAAGTCTAGTATCAGAGAGGGAAAGGAATGCGAATGGTGCGGAACGCGGTTGGGCGTTCAGAAGCCTAGAAGCTAGTGGAGCTAGGTACAGTTCAGATCAGATGCGAGGATATGAGGATAGGCGAGACAGTCAGGTTGGAGTTGCGATCTGAAACATCATCATCAACAATGCTTTTTCTGATCATTGGCTCCGTCTCATGATCTTCCAGTGATGCACTCTCATAGTCCTCATCAGATCAAACAGAATAAGAGTGTTTTGCAGGCAAGATGTTTTGCATTGTCCATCTTCAGTATTTGCGTATGATGGCTGTGACAGACCTTGTGACAATGTAGCCCTTAAACATAGGGGCGGACTCGGATATCAAATCAAACCCGAACCGTGCTTTAGGCATGGTGTTGATCCTCAGGAGTATCGTACTTAGGAGTCCACATCTCACCCTGAACCCATTCTCTCAACTGCTCCTCATCCATAGCGGCGGTCTTACCACCATCCCTTGCTACGCCTTGCTTGTTGGCCATCTGAATGCACCTGACAGCAATATCTCTGCTGATCTCCCTGATCCTCTCTGTGTTAGGGTAGAGTCGTCCTTCGGCCCTCTCTTCGTCGTTGAGAGCGTCGGAGAGCGCAAGAGCAGATTCGGTGATCATCTCGTTTGTAACACGACCAGCCTTGCAAAGTGCGGCGCAGAGACCGATACCGGGGAAGACGAGGAAATTGTTACCCTGACCAGGGATAAGCCTCTTACCCGTAGGCGAGTTTTCGGCCTCGATCTCGGGGAAGGGAGAACCGGCAGCGAAGAGGACTTTGCCGTCGGTATACTTGACAGCCTCTTCAAAAGTGCATTCGGAGTTGTCGGTAGGGTTGGAGAGCGGGAAGATGATAGGTCGCTGGTTGAGAGTTGCCATCTTACGGATGACGGTTTCGTCGAAAGTACCTTTGATGGTGGAAAGACCAAGAATAGCAGTGGGCTTGACATACTCAATGATTTCAGCGAGGTCGTTGATTTGACGACCAGAGTTGTCGTCTCGGGCGAAGAAGACTTTGTGCTCTGCGAGCTTGTCGCCACGGTCCTTGGTGACGAGACCCTTGGAATCGGTGATGTAGATTCGCTCACGAGCTTCATCCTCGGAGAGACCCTGTCGGGTGAAGAACGACATGAGCTGTTTACCGACACCGACGGCAGCGGAACCAGCACCTGCCATGAGAATTCGGTGATCGTGCAGAGGTCGACCACTTGCTTTGCTAGCAATGCGGGCAGCATTTGCGAAACCACCGAGGATGACGGAACCGGTACCCTGGATATCGTCGTTGAACATGGGATATTTGTTCTGGTATCGATCAAGGAAACGGAATGCATTCTCGGAAGTGAAGTCCTCGAATTGGATAATCAAGTTGGGATACCTCGAGTGGAGGGCATCCATGACTTCGTCCATGAACTCGATGTACTCTTCTGTGCTTGCACGCTCGCGTCGGAGACCGAGGTAGAGGGGGTCTTCAAGGATCTTTTTGTTGTTTGTACCCAAGTCCACAACGATAGGGAGGGTGGCACGAGGGTGAATACCGGCACCGGCGACGTAAAGCGAAAGCTTGCCGATTGAAATACCCTGACCGTTCCAGCCCAAGTCACCGAGACCTAGGATACGGGAGCCATCAGTGATGACGGCAATACGGGGCGATCCTGCAGGAACAGGCCAATTCTCGACGATGCTAGCAATCTTGCCCTTGTCCTCAAGCGAGATCGAGAGGCCTTCAGGTCTGCGGTAAATGTGCGAGAATTTCTGGCATGCCTCACCGACGGTGGGTGTGTAGATAAGAGGGAGGATCTCTTCCTTGTTGGCAAGGATGGTTGCGTAATAGAGACGGGTGTTGGTTTGGCGGAGAGAGGCGAGCATTACGTGCTTTTCGAGGGGAGTTGCCTTGCTTCGAAGCTGGTGGAGCACGCGAAGGACTTGTGTGTTGAGGCTCTGCATGGCAGGAGGGAGGAGACCACGAAGACCGAGCTGGTCTCGACGTTCGTACGAAAAGCCGGTGTCTTGATTCGGGAAAGGATCGGAGATAATGCGATGGTCAGCGAGGGTGTCATTGCGAGCAGACGACGTAGAGAACGATGCGAGAGATCCGTTGCGAGCTGAACGACGTCTAAGAGCTGGTGCTGAAGAGATGGCGTAGCTGGAGGGTCCTGGTTGGGAGACCTCCGCTGCAGCACAGCGCATGCTGCTGCGTATGGAATGTTGTGATGAGCGAAGCATGACTGCGATACGAGGCCAAGACGGGAGGGACGAGCAAGCAAGGCAAAACGGTAAAGATGCTGAGAGCGAAGCAAGAAGAAGTGTCGCGGCTCGAATTTGTGGAGAACAGCCGGCGGAGCTTCGTGAAACACAAGGACTTGAGAAGGTCCTGAAGTCGCTTGCTGAACACGCGCCTCGAACAAGGTGAAGGAGATAGGGATGATGGTGAAGCTGAAGACGAAAGGGACTCGTACAATGATCTGGTTTCGAGCCGTGTGACAGATTCTTGAAATGCTGTCGGCAGGACTCGGTTGAGAAGATTGTCCCGAATCCACAATTGATCAAGGGTCTTTCACGACAAAAACAAATTGCGGAGTGGAACAAGGGTGGATAGCGGAGGCAGGAGGTGACTCGGAAGGCGGTGGGAGCGCGAGGCAACTGACGGACCAGCGGGATGGCAGTCTGCCGCCACGGTGAATTTTTCCCCTTTTTTCTTTTTAAAGAAAACTCTTTTTTTTCTTTAGGAATTCCAAAAATTGCATCGGGTTGGGTCGTAACCAGAGAAAAAGCCAATCCAACTCAACGCCCAAGAAATCAGGAAGTCTACCATTCTAATTCGTTGAATCAGATTGGGAATATGTGTTTTGTGGCGTGAGAGGAACCGGGAAGAGATTGTAGCATCGGCAGAGCCTGTCCGTGCGCAAAGAGCTGTTCGGCATGCCTGTGGTCACAGGACTTGCGCCAGCTTTCAAAGCCAATCGCAGCGATGTTAGTGCGAAAGCAGATAATGGTAATAAGCTGACGCCGACACACCAAGCTGGAATGAGAGCTTCATTGCATCGCAAAGCCACCGATGCAGTGGACGGCGACGGTCACACAAGGTCATATGCCGTTCGAAAGGTACGGAGAGAGATGCACTTCTTCCAAATTCGACTTGGCCAATGCTGGCGGAGAGTGCCGCTTCCTTCGGAAAACAAGGAAGGAAGCACGCGACCAGAGCAGTAGCACAAAGCAACGAATTGACCGACGACGCTAGAGCAAGATGCATGCACTTGCCCTTTTCCGCTTTCCTTCTCCTGACCGAGGCAGGCCAGCTAGCTACCTGGACCCTCGCCAAGACTGGAGCGACAAGAGGTCATCTGAGCCGGACCGACAAGATCAATCGCCGTAGCCCACAAATTTCCAGAGTGGGTCACGGTGGGCGCGTCGAGTCGGTCATTTGCGAAATCGAAACCGTTTTCTTCTCGAATGCATGCATGAACAGCATGCAGGTTGCATTTCCCCCTTCTCCCTGGAGACATCCAATGACTGCGCTGTTACTCCACAGATGTGGTTTCCGACCTTATCCGGCGGAGAGGTCCGGAATCATCAGCTGCAGGACATCCCACACGACCCACAACAAGACCCAATCAATTGACCGAGCCCACTTCCATCGAAATCATCAACGAATGACCGGACCGGCGAATCTCGTGCATATGGCAAACTTGAGACTTTCCGATCGACCCCGCACCATCCCACTTGTTGAACACGACGCCATCGAGAAATGGAAACATCAAGGACACAGAGAACTTCGACCTCGCAAACGGATTACCGCATCGCATCGTTTCGAAGTAGCGCCAGAGTAAAACTCACCTTGGTTGGTAAAGACATCGCGAAGGTTGGCAGCTCCGCCGTATGGGTGCTGAGCAATAGCCCTGTGAATGTTCGAGTCGCGAGGATCGTTGGTGGTCTTGTCATCAGGTGTGACTTGTGCGTTTTTGCTGACAGGAGCGACCACGGCGGGTGCAGGGCCGGTGGCAGTGGGCGACATTTTGAGTATGGCAAAGACGGCGAGCAAGAGAAGAACGGTTGGTGTTGTTAAGCGAAGCAAAACGAGCGATTGGTTCTCTGGGAACGAATGCTCGGTGAGGAAAGATAGAGAAGATGGTCTGGGGAAGAAGTTGGAGTCGTAGAGGACAGCTTGTACTTATACTAAGAACTCGATTAGAGCTCTCTTCGTCGGGGATGGATCAAGTGACACTGTCAGGTCAGACCCAAGCGTGATTTGGGCAAACTGCGGATGGCACTCACTTGCCGGCAGACAGACGGCGTAACTATGCTCTGCTGCTATAGCAAAGTGGGGGTGGAGAGTCCCCAACATGCTTTTTAGAAGAAGAAAGTGCGTTGGATTCTCAGTTTTAATTTTCTTCTAAAAAATAAATCTTTGTCTAAACGTCTGCCAAAAAGCGACAATCGGCTAGGCCTTTCCAGTGCCCTTCGGCTCGTCCCGAAGCCTTCTTTGAGCCTTATCTTTCATCACTCTGATCATACGATACTCAAAAGTGGTGGCTCAATGACTTCACTATCTTTCTTTGGAATCACCCAAAGCAGACCCCCAAAATGGGACGTTTCGTCAAACTTGGTTGTCGAGAAGATAAGGACGAAAAGGAACAGAAAAAAAAAACATGAAAGATAAAAGATAAAAAAAAAGGGTCTCCGATGCAGGATCGAAGCGACTTCCGGGCTGCTCCGACTCGGACCAGATCTTGATTTCGAGGCTCAGACCAATTTTTGAGAATTGCCATGCCGCTTTGAGAAAGCAGCGTCGACGTCTTGCTGCAAGGGTTCAGGGCAACTCTCCTTTTCCATAAGCCCATGTCACAACCTTCCCTGCTCGTGAGGCGCACCAATCTTTGCACGCCCTTACAGTCAAACCACTCGTCTTGCCTCTTCTTGCTTCAATAAGCCACCTGAAGCTAGCATGGTAGCAAATTTCTTCGTAGATGAGGATGAATCGTGATGAGCAGTCCGCTACGAAGCGTATAACGAACAGTCGCTTTTGACATGAAACAGAGCAGGACTACCCCGCATAGCTGTTGGCGTCTTCTGTCTCCACAACAGCGCTTTGCGAGACACGAACGATCGTGGAGTCACACCAACTCAACTCCGTAGACCGACACCATGCAGGCTTTCACACCGGGATCGATGCTTGCCGAGTCTATGCGAGAACGACTTTCTCGCCAAAGGACATGCTATCCGGTTTGAAGCGAAGCTGTATTGTTCACGATCGTGGAGGAGAACCATCTCACCGACTGCATGTCAACAGAGCCTTTGCAAGAAAAAATGCGGGGTAAGTGACAGATCGCTTGGACGCGGGCTATGAAGGATAGAGGGGCAAAATGCATCAACACGTATGCAACTGTCATCAAGAGGCTGCAACTCATCAACGCCACGAGTCCGTCCCATTCCCGGAACAAGGCAAAGACTTCGAGCCAGAGCAGAGGACTGGTACGTGAAAGGTCGGAGTAAAAAGGAGTGATGAGAAATAGCGCCTTCTGATATGCGCTATGCCATCTAATCACTGGATCTCGCTTAGATTGATCGAGTCACTTCGAGCAGTCAGCTACGTCGCGATCCCGAATCGTCATTACAGTGCAGTCTGTGTTATTGCTCATTGAAATTGACCTGTACATGCTTTCTTGCTCTGCAGGACAAGCCCGGAATCGTCTGTCTTCAGGGCAGGGTTCACTCAATCCATCTCCGATTGCATCTTTCAGGCTGGTTCCAGCAGTTAGAGCCGTATATCAGGCGCCTACAGCTCATGTACGATTGACAGAACTCAGTCTTTCACGAGGTCAGCTACGATTGTTCGTGTCAGCTGACGACGTGCAGCTTCCTGAAGCAGCAAGCGGGTTGCTTCATAGTATGTTGCTAGTCCAATCGATGGTTGAGAATGTCCGAAAACCTTGCCCTTTGATGTGGTTCCAGAGGTGTCGCATCGCAATCGTGATTCTATGAAGGGTCGTTGTCCCGATTCAATTTTTGAGAATGTCGGCGATTTTCTCGAGACCAACACCGAAGATGCTGCTTGCCTCCACACTGGAAGCGATCCTCCATTATATTCAATAACACTGCGACTTTCATCTCGATTTGGGTTGCTGCTTTTCAAGGCGAAACGATGACGACAGAGCAGACGGCGTCGGCTCAAGTCGCCAGCGAAGCAGCTGAGTCGTCTTCCAAGGCAGGTATGACGATTGACGAACAGCTCAAGACAGCGGAAGATCTCAAGGCGCAAGGCAACGACCGATATGAACAAGGAGATTTGACGGAGGCCCTCAACAGGTGGCATCATGTGAGTACGGGCGACGAGAACACACTACGTTCCAAGATGATATGCTGACATCATAGCCGCTGTATCGCCCCGACCCCGCTCCAAAAGTCGCTACTTTACTGTGCGGGAATCAACTCCTTTGCGACGCTCTACGGAGCTCGATCCACAGATGCCGAAAATGAGCGAGCGGCAGGGATTACAAGTGCTGTATACAACAACATGGCCGCATGCTACCTCAAACAGTCAAAGTGGGATAAGGCTGTGTATGCGGCTACCAAAGCGTTGGCGTTGGCACCGAAGAACCTCAAAGCACTGTATCGAAGAGCGGAAGCATATCTCGAACTCGGAAGGAATCAGCTCGCAGCCAAGGATATCGACTTAGCATTGGACTTGAAGCCAGAAGGTACGTGGAAAGATATGAAGAGGACCGAAGTTTTCATTTACAAGCTATTCTTACCAATGTCTCCTAATATGGTCCACAGATCCTGTTATTCGCAAGCTTGGAGAGCGACTGGTGCATGCATTCGGAGACGAAGAGAAGGAACGAAAGCTCGATCGAATCGAAGAAATTTCATCTTGATGGTGAACAAAGGAAGGGCCTGATTCTGGGTCAGCAAGTTGTCTGGGACTGTACTTGCCATTGCATTTGCTTGGAAAAAGTTCCTTTGTCTGGCTCGCCCGGACCCGATAAGAGTGGGG
Source organism: Ustilago shanxiensis (assembly GCA_019972555.1). Taxonomy (NCBI): domain Eukaryota; kingdom Fungi; phylum Basidiomycota; class Ustilaginomycetes; order Ustilaginales; family Ustilaginaceae; genus Ustilago; species Ustilago shanxiensis. The sequence continues at coordinate 659,091 of BPMX01000004.1, read as the reverse complement.
ATCAAGACGCCGGCAGCGAATGAAATCATGTGCGAAACTCCTTTGAGTACATGTGACCATGATGTTCCTTCACGAATACCGCTTGGGACCATGCTGTCTATGAGCAGAGGGGATCAGAGCCCAAGCCTAGCGCCGATGTGTCCGATAGGCTGGGTCTGATCTACAGAAGTGCCGCTGGCGAAATGGTCTGTGATGCATAAAGGCTGCATCTTTCTGCACGCCCGACCAAAAAAAGAAGGCTGAAGCGCCAAATTTGACGTGTCCCTTGCTCTTCCTTCTCAACACTCATGCATGGTCCCACACATTCGAAATGTCACGTTCCTCCCACAAGATCACATCACTGCAGATCACATTGTATCTCGATGCCCATCTTACTATTTGTTGTCACGCATGAACAGAGGAGTTGCGCGTGCAGTCTTAACGGTTGTACCGTGATACACCGGTCTGGCCACTGCACAAACAGTGGCTAAAGGATGCAACCTTGATAGAAGCAAACTAACTTTTACTCTTTTCCCCACCACTCGTTCCAACTTCTTTTCTCACAGCACAATGCTCTGCGATATCCGACTCTAGACTCGCAGACTCTGGCAAAGCGATTCTTCTTGAGCTAGACCACATGCAGATCGCACGCAAGAGCCTCTGATGCTTTCAACCAACTTTGTTCGCAAACCGGCATACGAGCTTCGTCCACCATGGATGAGAATAGTCGAGCTTCGGCGGCTCGCAAGCTGCCCCAGACGGCTGCCAACTTCTTCGTCGGCACGAACTCCAGAGTGCCTCGTATGACACTTGCGCAGTCGTCTCACATCATACCAATACCGATGTCGGCAACTTCAGCAAGTTTCCCGACTTCGAAAGCGGTGCTCAGCAGGCTTAGACCGACTCCGAACACTCCGACAGCGAGCAAGTCTCCAAGTTCACCTAGGGCACTCTCGAAAGAACCTGGCAAAGTGGCAAAAGCGGTACAGCACTTTTCAAGACCCGCAGAAGTTGTGGAAGACGTTGCTCCTGTCATCTCTTCGATATCCTCGAAAGAAAAAAGAGGAGAGCGGACTGCGGCCAGCATAGAGCTCGCTCAGGAGGATCACAGTGTATCGACTTCTATGAAAGACAGCTCCAAACTGAGGACCAGTGCCTCTCCACTGTTGTACTCGGAAAATCCGATATCGGCAGAGCTTGAGGTAGTCTCCGCACCATCGACAGTCGGACCGCAGGCAGAGGGTAGTGGAAAGATGAAGGAAGCATCGAGCGAAGCTCAACATTCGACTATCGACTCCAACCTGCAGCAAGGCAAGGATGGAAGATTCAGTCTGGCTCGAACTGACAACTCTGTCCTGTTCTCTGCTGGCTCAAATCTTACGCCTCCTGTTGGCAGCAGTGTTCAAGCCCGAACTGCGGAGGAGGCAGCCCCACACGCCATTGAGGAATTAGAGACAGTACTCAAATCTACTCAAGATCAGGCTCGCAAGTATGATAAGCCGCCTTTGACCGAGGCGCCACCCGCAAACGCAGCGATCTTTGCTGCCTCGCACGAAGATATACCACTTGTGCCTGCCCCTTCGACAAAGGCGGCTGAGTCGGAATCGCCGACTGTGAGAGCTGACGAAACGCAAATACTTCAACCATTTGCAGAGATTGTCGTTGCATCGCCTCCAAATCCGGCACTACCGAAGACTGAAAAGAGCATGCAGCCGGTCTCTTCAGCGACACAGCGACTGCACCTGTCGATCGAGGACCATCCAGCAGACCCTGTCCACGAGACGCAACTATGGCTTTCCCAGTCAGAAAGCTCGATCGCTAGCGTGCCCCTCGCCCTTTCCACGTTGTTAGTCACCCCTGTTCCAGCCTCTGGTCTGCAATCGGCTTTTTCCGATTCTACAGATCCAACAATCTCTTCCAGTCCTCTTGATGCGCTGCCACAAAACGCTGTCAATATGCAGATCCATCCGATGGACATGTCGATGAAGAAAAGCATGCACGGCATTGAGTTCACAGAACCTTTTGCCTCATCACAGCCGCTCGGAAGCGATCCCATCAACCCAGTACATGTGGCTGAAGCAGGATCTCTAGCACAGACATCTTCATCACCAGCAAACGTCAGCAATGTCGATAAGATTTTTCCCGACACCAACGATCCTGGACCGTCTGAGAGCTTTATTCGAGAACCATCAGAGCACGACGCAGTATCGAAGGAGGGCCCAGGGCCGAAAACTTTCCAAGGCGATGAAGGATTCGAAACAGCAGCACTGGAAGATAGATTGCAGGCAGACGGCGAAAGCGATGCCTCGTGGGAAGACGGGCTGCTTGAGGGCGTATACGCTGACAGCGAGGCGTCAGGGCGTCAAGATGTCCTCGAGCCCTCTGTGGCGGGAGTTGAGATTGCACACGAGACCATCCAAACGTCGGAAGTTCCGAACAATATGGACATCGTTGAGCAATGTCAGGTGGCGATGCCGTGTACCGACTCGACCGGTGAAGAAGAGATTCTGGCCGAGCTGATTGATGTTATCGACGACGGCGGTCCCGAACCTGATCCTGCAAAGCCCCGAGACTCGCTGATCGAGCGTACCACGTCTTGGATCAAACACACCTTGGAGCAGCAAGTCGAACCAATCTCTGATACAAATCTGCTGCACAGCGATGTTGGTGACGCCATGTCCCCGAATGCGAGCGTAGTGTTGTCGGAACTACCAGTCGAAGCGCAAGCTGGTCAGTCGGCTGACGTTATTGTGGCAGCGAAAACGGCACCAGACCCATCGCAGGAAGATATCAGCGGTATGCAATCATCAGCAGCGCATCAGGCTGCTACTTTGCTTCTCGCGTCTAACTCCAATGGAAGCGCCCCCAAAGAAGTCGCCAGTCACATTGACAGAATCGAGCAAGCGTCGCCTCCTCGAGACTACGACGACAGGCCAGTCCTAGGACAGAAACTCACTCGATCGTTTTCCCAACGCAAACAAGCAGAAGGAGCGACCGCTAAACCCATCAGAATTCCAAGGAGACTCAAGATTCCACAACGCGATCCAGAGATCGTTTTGGAAAAGGCACACAGAAAAAGTCTCGACCGTCTTCCAGCTCGTAGCAAGACTCAGCAGCCAATAGGTGAGACTGCAATCCAGCAGAGAGCCGAAGTCATAAGGGCGAGCGATTTTGATGATGTGCTTCTCGCATGGTCGCAGCCAGGCGAAAAAGCTCCGGTCCTGGTGACGCCACCAGCAACAGGTCTTGTCGGAAAGATGTTGAAGGATTGGGAAGATAGTGAGGAAGAAGAGGTAGCTTCGGTAGGCGTAGCTAGGCGTATGACGTTGAAGCGGATGTCAGGATTTACAGTGCACGGGAGTCCGCGTCGCGAGCCTAAACCCTTACCTGGCAAGCTCAGACAGCAGGAAGTGGCTGAAGAGGCTACGGGAACGGAGGCACGGCAGACGAAGCGGATGTTGCTGAAGCATCTATCATACGCTTCTCCTCAAAAGAAGAAGGAGGTGGCTTTGCCGGGAAGATTACCGCTTCGGCCTAAGGAGGAAGCTGAAGTCAAAGCTGAAGAGCGAAAGCCTGAACGCATGCTACTGAAGGACCTGTCCAATCTTGATGCGAGCGGTTCAGTTCACGGACAAGCGCGACCTCTTCCTGGCAGCTTAGCTCCACGTGAAGCGGAGCAAGCCTCTACTCAGAAGCAGAAGAGCTTACCAGCAAAGCTCCGGCGACGTCCAGCTCAAACAGAGTCAGAGAGAGGAGAGCTGAGGTCATTGCCAGGCAAGCTTCAACGGCCCGAAGAGACACAAGCTTCTCCACAGAAGCCGAAGCGGTTACCTGGCAAGCTAGTCCGACGGCCTCTAGAAGCAGAGCCAGGAATGGAGAAGGAGCCTCGATCGAAGCCGGGTAAGCTCGTACAACGTGAAATCAGGCCATGTTCACCTCGAAAGCTGGCAAAACCCACATCAGGCAAGCTTTCGAGAAGCATAGAAAAGTCACAGTCAGACTTGGAGGGCGAGCAAAGGGCAGAGCCTGCAAAGTTGTCGCCTTGGGTAGGCCAGCAGACTTCTCCCCAGAAGTCCCAGCGAGTGCCGGGCAAGCTCTCGCCTCCCGAATTGTCATCAGACTCAGAGTCAGAGGTGGAGTTGAAGCCGGTGCCTGGTAAGCTTTCTCGACACGCTCCAGCTTCAGAGTCTGCTTTGAAGCTTGATGCAAGACAGCTTCCAGGAAAGCTGCCGCAGTCAATGTTGGAGGCAAAATCTGACTCCGCAGTGGACGCAAGAGCGACGCCCGGCAAATTGTCGCCATGGGTGCTGGACTTTGCTGCTCCGCTTGACGAGCATCCGTTGCCGAGTAAGCTGCAAGGCCATGCGTGGGAGCAAACGTCATCAGAGCCGCGCGGGGCTGTAGCAGGTAGACTCACACAAGGTCCAATGGAGCCTGAGATGGATGGAATCGCGGATGAAAGGTCGTCGCCAGATCGATTGCCACAGTATGCTATGCCCAAGAACTCTTCGGATAACCAGCGAATGTTGCCTGACGAGACTCGAAACTGTCTCACGGGAACAGCCGCTTTCGAGGAGACACGAGCACTGACAGGTAAGTTGGTCCGACCAGCCCCTGTGTCAACGTTATCTGAGGAAATGGCTGGACCACAGCCCGGAAAGCTCCACGGATACGCCCCACAAGAGGTCTATCAGTCTGGCGACCAGCGACCATCTCCGGGCAAGTTGCCTGAATATGCTCCCCAGCATGCATCTTCTTTAGAGCGCAAGCTACGACCTCTACCAGGCAAGCTTGCACCGAGCGCTCTCGAAAGAGCTCATCTTGACGAGCTTCAACGCACTCTGCAACCTCCGAAGAAAGCTTTATCTGTACGAGAGGACTCAGCTGAGTCGGAGTCAGTCACGAGGATGAATGTACGACGGAAGCGTGCTCCAACGATGGCTGCATCGAACGAGCGATCCCTTGGTCTTCAAAAAAATGTTGCTAGTTATGCCACTCCACCCGCTTTACCGGAGTCGAAGCGACAAAGCGACCCGACCGAGCAAGCACAAGCCTTGCAGCGGCAAATCAGTGTCGATTCTTCACAAGATCGAATGGGTCTCTCGCTACAGGAAGCGCCTCGCTCCTTCTCGACAGCAACCCCCAGATCCGAATCTCGCATGTTGAAGCCTCTACGTTTAGCCAGCTCCTCTGCAGCGTTCAGCACACCACGAAGGCCAGATGTCAGCGTTACCAACACCTCTCCACGCACGTTTGCATCGGATTTATGGACTCCAGATACAAGTAACCTTGCTCATTCGGCCAACACTGAGGAAACCAGTGTTTCGCGATTCATGCAGTCTCGGTCAGGCTCTCGACAGCAGAGAAGCATTCCCCTTGATGAAGCTTTGCACGGGGTAAGGGAATCTGAGGTTGGACATCACGAGCATGTCTCAGGTCGTGGTCGAAGTCAGACAATGCAGCGATCATCGGAGCGTTCGACACTTGCAGGCGGGTTTGGATCTCGTCATCATTTAGCTTCGCCAGACGTCCGACTCTACCGACGTCAGCCACCTACGATGAGCTCCACTGCTACGTATCGCGATTTCAGGACCGACTCTGGACTACAGCACACTCATCCGAGCTCAGGCGGGGATCGTCTGAGTCCTCGAGATCAGCGCCCTTCTCCTGGCTCTCGAGCTTCAAACGAGGCTACTGGAACCGGCTTCGACATCAGCTTTTCTCTCACCCACCCTACTCTCACAGCCCATAGCTCTCATGGTGGAACACTACTCGAGTTTGGTCTTCGAGTGCATATCACCCCAACCCATTCTCATTCTCACTCTTCCCACCGACCTTCACGGTATCGCATACCAGAGTTGGGACCAGAACAGTATGAAATCTCAAACTTGCCGCCGGAGGAAATGTCAAAGGTTCAAGAGGAAGCGCAAGAGTTTCTTTTGCAGAGTATTGTTTCTCCTGCTCCGTCTTCGCGGGGGCAAGGGTTAGGGTTAGGGTTGAGAAGAGGTACGAACGACAGTCCCTATCGCGGGCTCAGCTCTCCTTTCTTGGGAGCTGATGTATACAGGGAGATGGACGTTGATGGAAGATCAAGAGCAGGTAGCGCTCATTCGGTTGCAAGCGGTGGGAATGGTAGCAATGTAGGATTGATGATGCAGGGGAGGATGAGACAGTCACCAAGTGTGGTTGGTTTAGCTTCTCCTTTGCCATACATCAAACGCGCTGCACCAAGAAGTCCAGTCACTGCTCTTTGAAGTTGTTGCTACGTCAACGGTCTTTACTTGAATGCATTCATAGATTTTCGACGTTCTTTGTCATAGATGTTATACATTTGCACTTTCGCTCTTTTTGCATTGCTGTATCTTTTCCTTGACAACTCACACTCATTACTCTGCGAGCTAGAGGTCACTTGTTGCTGCCTGAACTTTCGTCAGCCTATTTGTTCTTGAAAGAGATCAGCACTCTTCGGTTTATGCACGATGTACACTCTTCGAAACACGATGCAAGCTCATGCAGGTGAATAGGGCAACAAGCATCGAATACGACTCGAACAGGAATTCTCCAAATGAAGAATGCTACAACATCATGATGATACAGTAAAATGTGATTAGTGTGCATGAGTACCGTTGGTCTGGTTACCATTGACAAGCGCATGCTTGTTACTGGACAGTCCATAGACCTTTTCCACCTTTTCATGTTTGTGGTCTGCCCTTGACCAGCCACCTGCCTCTTTAGCCTCTTCGCCCACATTTCGACCCAAGAAGTTGTGACTGCCGTTGAAGACTGCATCTCGCAAGTCGGTCTTGTATTTGCCCTTCAAGCCGAGAGGTTCGGCGATCTTCTCTGCCAGTTCGGGGTCAACCTGGTGCCAAACGCTAATGGCTTTGGCGAGGACGTCTTTGTTCTTGCAAGTAGACATGTGGCCAGAGATGTTTTCGATGGTTTGCTTCCTGTCTTCTTCAGAGAAGACTTTCTTCCACATAGCCCTGGGCTGGACGAAATCCTCCTCTTGAACACCGGAGAGGAAAGCAATAGCGTTGCCTTCGTAGTCGCCATGGATGCTGTTAACATCGACTTGACGAGCTCGGAACTCGGGTGGAGCAATCGAAGAAATGTAGTTGGGTCGAGCTCCTTGGTTGTAGAACGCCATAGGACCGTCACGTTGGAAGTTGACGGGTTTGTGGGCCGGATGAGCTTGGTTGACTGGGAGTTGCTGGTAGTTGACGCCGATGCGGTGTCGGTGTGCATCGGGGTAAGAGAACAGGCGCGACTGAAGAACGGGATCGTTGCTTGGCTCGAGACCGGGAACTAAGTGGGCGGGGTTGAAGGCAACCTGCTCAATCTCGGCAAAGTAGTTGGCAACATTTCTGTTGAGTTCGATCTCACCAAGAGGGTGAAGGGGGAACTTGTCACGTGGCCAGACCTTGGTGAGATCGTTGACGTTGACGCCAGAAGCAGGAGCATCAGCTGGGTCCATAATCTGATACTTGACATCCCACTTCGGAAAGTCTCCACGCTCAATGGCTTCAAACAGGTCCTTCTGGTGAGCGTCAGGGGATTGCTGAGCAGCTTCGTCGTTGGTCAGGTTCTTGGTACCCTGTTGAGAGAGAACGTGAATTTGGCAATACTTCCATTTGCCTTCCTTGTTGACAAACTTGAAGGTGTGACCGGAGTAGCCTTGCATGTGTCGCCACGAGGCAGGGATACCACGAGGACCCATAAGATAGAGGAATTGGTGGACGGACTCGGGGTTGTCGCCCATATAGTCCCAGAAATGGATTGAGTCATCGCTGTGGGTCAAGTGCGTCTGAGGGTCTCGCTTCTGCGTGTGGATAAAGTGAGGGAACTTGGCAGGATCACGAAGGAAGAAGATCGGTGTGTTGTTATACACCCAATCCATGGATCCTTGGGCCGTCCTAAACTTGATAGAGAAGCCACGGGGATCACGAGCGCAGTCTGAAGATCCGGACTCGCCACCGACGGTGGAGAAGCGTGCGGTGATGGGACATTCGGTCTTCTCGCCGAAAAGAGGCGCGAGGCAGATATCGGGAATAGGGTGGGTTGTGCGGTAGATGCCATGAGCTCCTCCACCCTTTGCGTGGACAACACGCTCAGGGATACGTTCACGGTCGAAGTGAGAGATCACATCGATGAGGTGGAAGTCTTGGAGGAGGAGGGGGCCTTCTCGACCGGCACGCTGAGCTTCGTAGGCGTGAGGCACAGCGACACCGTTGGAGGTCGAATAGGTGCCAGGCTCGGAGTTGGAGTCCTCCTGGAAAGAGCGAACAGGAAGACCTGAAGTAGTGGACGACATGACGGTTAATCGATTGGTGAGGAGAAATCGAAGGGGGGGAAAGAAAGGCCACATCAGGATGCGTGGCACCCTTAAGTACGTTTCTTTAGCAGCCAGAGCAGAAACGGCAATCAGCGCCTCTCTCTGGCATACTGGAAGCTGAGCTTCTTTGAAATTGGGCGAGTGCACACAGGTGCTGGGAAGGCAAGCAAGATCGACTACGCCATGATGAGTGTACGACCAGCAAGTGCTTATGCTTGACTCATGCACTGCGATGCGAGTGATTTCAAATCATAAGGCCGGCACAACTTGACACCCGCGTTTTTGCGTGCTAAAACCACAGCTACAAATCCCGACTGTGGAGAGAGGCGAAAAAAGGTGACAAATAACGAAAAGAAATGCAGGGTCCTCTCCGTCACTTTTGAGTATCTCACGGCGATCGAAAATGCGAGCATGAGTCAGGGCTATCCGCCGCCGCTGTGCCCATTTGTACCGTACACCGGTGAAACACTGTCACCGCATCACACACAGTAATAGCGAGACAGTGGGCTTGCAGACATCTTGTTGCCGCTTCTGTGCCGCCAGCTTTCTATAGACCACTGCTTCGATGAGTTCCGCTGTGGCGGTCCTGGAAGCAGCGGATTTCACCTCTATCGTATGGCGCGACAATAGAGCAGAGCGATGAGCAGCGCAAGTCGTTCAGCGATCACTCGGTACGCGGGGTTGGCATGACATCATGTAGACCTTGCTTCCAATGCGCGCAACAATGTGTGTTGCATCGTTGTGGTAATCGCTTGCGGTGTTGTGCAAGGGTTCATTCATCACGCCGATCCCTCCTGCGAGCCTGGCGTCCTCGCCCCGTCTTATCCGTTTCGTCGAGCTCAATCCGGCTATACAACCAACATCTCAATTCAGACCGACAAGACCTGAATCGCTGGCGTCTCACAATACAATACTGAAACGGACAGAACGTCAGAGTGAGAGATTGCTGCTAATCGCAGCAAGAAAAGGCTAGAATTACAACAGAGCACCGGCTCTGTAAGAATGGTGTGAGACGGTAAAGCTGCGATACAAAGAGAAATGCAAGATATTGTTCATATTCGGGGGAAGAAAGATCACGCAGGAAAGAGAAGAAGTCATGGATAGTGTTTTCGCGACCTTAATTCTCGGTTGAAAGTGAGCACGAAGAAGTCGCAGTCAAGAAACGAAGCGCAGGTGTGCGCCATGGCAGAAGATCCGACCATCACTTGCCGCCAAATGCTAACGAAGGCAGGTCTGGCGATGATTTCGACTGATTGCTACTCAACGTATTTGAATCGCCTGTGCGATGCTCCTGAGATGCACGCAACTGCTGTGATTCGAGTGTGGAAGTGGGCAGCCCTGGTGCCGACTCTGACTTGTCGTCGTTCCGGGCCGAGAGCAAATGCGTCGACGACTTGGATGCAGGCAGATGGGAACCAGCTGGAGCCGCGCCGTATATGCCGGATGATCGCGTCACTTTGAGCTCCTTCTCCTCGTACTTCATCAGTTCGGCAACAAAGCCGATGTTGGGACAAATGGCGGATCGCTTCTCGACGACGTGCGAATATGCTCGTTGCAAAGACCAGCCGAGTGCATGGATCAAATAGGCAATGACGATGGTGACAGAGCGCGATTTGCCTGCTTTGCAGTGCACGTACACTGGTTCGGAGCGTAGACGCGCATCATCGAGGAAAGAGCATGCCTCTTGAATGCTGTCCTGAACGCCCTTGGCTTCGACGCTGTCGAGCATGGGGATTTTGAGATATTTGTCGAACCTGTCTTGCAGATTCAGCGGTCCACGCTCATCGATCTCGCATGCGACGTTGAGAATGCGGCGTACACCTTTAGTTTGCAGCTCGGAAATGTTCTGCTCGCTTTGCACATTCGGGCCGAGATAGAGAAAGTTGGGGAGGATGGTCGAGACCTCGAATGCAAACTCTTCAAAGCTGAAGTCGCTCCTGCCAAGTTGCGCAGCGGTCTGCCGCGAATATGGGCCCGCTACAGGCTCGTCGCGGGATACTTCTGAGCTTGCTGGAAAAGCATCGTCTTGTATCCCAGGCTTGAGGGGGTCCATGGGTGTGGGAGGTGTAAGCAACGGCGTGGGTAGATGCAAGAAGCTCTTTTGTTTTGCCTTGGATGGATGCGGGTAGCTACTCAAGGTGGCCGATCTGCGTGGCACTGAAGTGTCGAGCTGAAGCTTCAACCCGGTCGGTGATTTGCGAGTGTTGATCAGAGGCTGCGACGGTCCGAGGTCGAGGGCTGTTTCTGTCTGCGTTCGCAACATCTCGGACGTGTTTAGTCGAGTAAGAGTCGGGCGTCCTGGACGGGTCGGATGTGCCGGTGCAGAGTCAGAGACGCCGCTGATCTGAGATGGAGACGTAGTGACGGATCGTGATGATGAAGGAGAAGTGGCGCTGGCAGATGTGTCTTGGAAGGGCGGCATGGTGCTCCAGTTGAACGGCACAGCGGAGCTTGGCTTGGCTAGCTGCTCAGGACTCGCGTCCAAGACTTGCATGTGTGAGAGAGTCGAGGAAGGTGCTGGTGACTGAGCTACAGACAATGTCGGGTGGGAATGCGACTCGACATTAGCGTGTGCAAGGAACAGGTCGCTGCCAGTGAAACGGTGCGTACTTCCAGGCGCCGGCGAGGCCAGTGCCTGCACTAGGACGTGGCCGACTGTCAGAGATGGCAACGTCGAGTCAGTCAGACCGGAGCGCGACAGGGCACTATTCCGCCGGGAGAGGGGCTCGGCTTGCCGGAAAGGGTCGGTGAAAGGGTTGCTACTTCTTATTGGATCGTCCACCGGAGATACCGCGGCACTAGCAGCCATGGTGTGGACGTCCGCGCGGACGCCAAGTTCAACGTTTTCAGGCGATGAGAGGTAAGTGTATGCGCGGCAGGAGGCACGGCGATGAAGACGAGGAGACTTGTGTATACGAATCGCGTTGGTGACTATCTCGGAGAAGCGTCTTTTGCCCATATGCGTAATGGCCAACGATGTTTCTTGGGCAAGGAGAGTCAGCTAGCTGGCAACTTCGTCAACTCCGTGATGATTGCAAAAGTGTGGAGAATATCTGGCTTACCACTAGTCCAAGCTAGTGGCTTTGACGTGGAGCCAAACGCTATTGCAGAGCTGAGGAAATCCGGAAGAGTTGTGGCTGCAGATGGCTGGAGTGACGAAATGGACGTTGCAGGGATGGAGCTAAGGAGGACAAGATGCGAATTCGAAGGGTCTGGAAGACAGAGCAGCCTAGTATGGTGATCGAGATGAATGGAGAGAACGAGATGGTGATGATGGTGGGTGATGATGGTGGAATGGTGTTCAGAGTCTGGGCCGGCCAGCTGGTAAATAGATCAGCAATCGCTAGCGAGCTGTCGGAAAATGCAGCTTGCTGGGAAGCGGCTGCATCGGCTGTTCGAGACGCAACGAGGTGAACCAAGCCAAGGCGAGATCGTGTAATTGGTGTAGGCCCGGAGTCTCGACGTGGTATGATTACACCAGGGCGGTGTGTGGTGGTGGAAAGAGGATGAAACGTTGAGCCAAGTCAGATTGCTATTGTCTTCGCGATTGCGCCGCCCCAACGATGGTATGGCAGCGGGGACCCAGAGAAAACAAAAGACAAAAGACTGCACAGCTTGACTACAGTACTCTCTCTCTCTCTCTCTCACAGCTGCAGCGGCTAAATACTGCACTGTGTGTTGCAGAGGCTGTGTCTCTCTCTGTCTCTTCGTTGTGAGCGTAATTTCAAATAATAATTATATCGATGGAAAACCTAAAAAAGAGAGCGATCTGCTGCCAGCAACATGAAATCCAATTTCGATTCGGAAAGCACATCGGGCAAGAGCCTGCTCTTTCCTCTCTTTTCTGTTTCTGCCTTGCCTTCTGTGCAAGTGATTTGCGATTCGCTGCAACGGCGCTGCGCTGCTCTACTCTGCATTTCCGAGGTCTTGGTTAAGCTCAAAAGTGTTGTTCGGTGCAATCGAACTCAAAAGGTACTCCTGCGAATGTTGTGACTTGGAATCGGCGACTTTTCTCTCTCTCTCTCTGTGTCTCTTAGCCTCTTAGCCTCTCTTTGTCTCTCTCTCTCCCCCTTTCTCCGACTGCCGGAAAGCATTGTGAAAAGGCTCTTGATGGATCAGTGAACCAAAACTTTTTGAACAAGTGTATGAAGTCCGGCAGGCGCAAAGCCTGTGTGAAGCATGACAAAGGGAGCTAAGGTAGTGAAGTTAATGTGCTTCAACAATGTCGGAGGCTCCCCGATGACGCGTGTGGCTGCATGGTGGCCTCTTGTCTGCCAGCAAACCTTCCCAGCTTGTTACGCTTCAACATCTTCACTACTTGAATGCTTTGCCGACTTTGCCTTGAAGGTCAACATGTCGACTCGGGCCTATATTGTACAAGCGGCTTGACCTCATGGCAGTTCGAAATGAAAGTCGGCCACCAAAAAGGAGAATTGACTGCTGCACACTCTCCCTCAAGGCGAATTTCGGCATCTGTTACGTTGTTCGCGTTTGTTGGCGTCGGAATGCCGAAGAGAGAGGTCCTTTCATGAGCTTGGCAAGACAAGCTCACACGACAAAACGGTCAGCAAAAAAAGCATCATGACCAACATCTGGAACCTCCAGCTCATCGCATCCTTGAGCGGGTGGTGATATACCGTACAGTACTGTACTGTACTGTACCATTGATCCGATGCACAGAGGCTCGCTTGACACAGCCCTTGCGATCTGTGAAGCTGCGTAAAGCTTGCTGTGTTGGACCCTGACGCCCGTGCGGAGAATTAAATGCCAAGCGTGGCTTCCGCAACAACAGGCGAGAATGGCATGTTCATACTAGCTTGGCTCGGAAGGCTATGCTCTGCAGCTCGACGTACGAATGGCGCAGCAACAAACAATGTCTCTAGCGATGATCTTGAGAGTAGATGCTCCCCAAGCTGCAGTTCAAGATGGACGGCCGCCTTTATCTGATAGTGTCTAACCTCGGTGGTTGGGTGTGCAAAGCTTATCGTACGATAGACGCTTGGTCTCGCGTGACAAAGTCTTAATAATACTGCTAGTCTCAACATTCTTGCTTTCATCTTCGAGACCACTTGTAGCACCTCATGTATAGACGCTCACTTCCGAGATCAGTCTCGAACCAAATGCATACTTCGACTATAGTATACAGTGCCTTGACCAGCGCGAGGACTGCGTGCTAAGCGGTGGTCTCACTGTCACCTGTCACCTATGAAGAACTGAAAACTCATGTATCAGGGTCCAAGTACAGTATGTAGAGGTCACCCGACCAAGACTCTTCTCACCCGCAGGACCTGCTTCAAAGCTTTCTGAAATGCAGTCCTTCACATTTTCATTCTGAATTCAGACAAACCCTGTCCAAATGTTAATCAGGGTATTCGACAGAGGATTCGACTTCAAAAATTTTGTATTCCGGACTACAAGTCAAGAAAAGAACGACTCGATCACATTTTCCGTACTTCGCTTGGAAGACCAAAGGCTCCTTCAGAAGAAAGGGCTCGGACCTCAGTGCTTTTTTCTTCTGCTTTCCGCATTTTTGAGAGAGAGAGAAGAGACAGACAGAGAGAGAGGCAGAGAGGGAGAGAGCGAAGATGCGCATGAGTGTTGGCGTAGACTTCTTCGCTCGCTCGAGACTGTGGCCGTGTCAGTATTCGTGACCTTCCAGATGGCGCAGAATGCTGTCTGTTGTTCAAGTAGCAGCAGTCACAGTAAGAATGAAAAAGAGAGGGAGTGCAAAAATTGAGTCGAGTCGAGCGTAGCAAGATGAACGTCTAGGCCGTGTCTCCACTCGTGACTGCCTCGTGCGTGTGTGTGTCTGTGTGTGTTGTGCCGACTGCTGGTGCATCTTCGACTCTAATTAAGCCAGCCAGCCAGCCAACCAGCCAATCCAGCAGCCACAGTCACTGTTACACTGTCAATTCTTGCGCAGTGTTGCTTCGTCTGTCTGATCCTGCTCTCTTTCTCCTTTCTATCCATCCCCTCACCGTCTCGCTACCTTCTTCTTTCGTGTCGACTTCTTCGTTCCGGTTCTCGACAATTGCATACGGCTAGTTGTCTTTGATCGTCTCGTCGCCTCTCTCATCTTCGCCGTACAAAGGTCGTCGTGCAGCCCAGCTCGCTCATCTCGTCGAGGCACGCTTCCTCGAATCCTCTCAGCGTCCACCGGGCAAACCTCGCTTCATACACACTCACACGCACACACACACATATATATACACAAGACAATGTCGGCCACAGCTGCGCGCAGAGGGTCGTTCCCTCGCCCTAAGGGCCGATCCCAACAGGTGCAAGACGATACCGAAGAGGTCCGCGCCCTTCGTTCCAAGTACTCGGATCAGCTCGAAATGATCCGTGAGCTCTTCCCGACTTGGACTGACGAAGATCTTCTCTTTGCTCTCCAAGAATCTCTCGGTGATGTCGAGAACACTGTCGTTCGTATCTCGGAAGGTCAGGTGGAGCAATTCTCCTCCGTCAAGCCAAAGAAGCAGCCCAAGAAGGAGACCGGCACTCACCATGCCGCTCCAACTTCCTACACTTCCTCAGCCGCTCCATCTACCGCAACTCACTCTGCCCGTGGCAATCACGTCGGTGCTCCTGCTGGCCGTGGCCGTGGAGGTGCTTCCGTTCGAGGTGCTCGTGGCGGTCGAGGTGGCTTCCGTGGTGTGGGCGGTCGTGGCGGTGGCATTGCTCCCCAGACCAACGGACACGATGTTAAGACACCCGAACCTGTCGAATCGACTCCTACCTCTCAAGCTTTTGCTCCGATCCCTACACCCACCACTGGAACCAGTTGGGCCGCTGCTCTCGGTCGATCCGCCAACAAGTCGCAACCCGCTCCTGCCGCTGCTGCTACACGTGCTCCAGCACCTGCGCTCCCCAAGGAAGTTACTGAGGCTGCAGCTGCTCCTTCGCAATCCTCCACTGAAGCCGCAGAGGCACCTGCTGCTGCCCCAGCTGCTCCTCACCCCACAGAGTCGGCCACCACCACCGGCGCTCTCGCTTCGTCCACTGAAGACTCGACCCCTGCAGTCAAGGTTCCTGCTTCTTCCAAACCAGCACCAAAGGCTGCCGGTATGAGCTGGGCTCAGATCGCTCGCAAATCCGAGGCTCCCAAGCCTGCTCCTGCTCCTGCCGCTGCAGCTCCCTCTGAGTCCACCCCCCAAGTCGCCCCAGCCCCCGAAACCACCCCCGCCGCGGCAACTGAGTCTGCTACTGAGGCAGAGCCTGAGTCGTCTGTTCAGCAACCTGCCGCCGAGCCCGCCGTCGAGGCTGCCGCTGCTCCCGTTGCCAGCACAGAAGCCGCTACTGCCGCACAGGAACCCGAGGCTGCTACCATCGAGACTGCAGCCATCGAGTCCACACCTGCCGCCGAGGCTGCTCCTGCCGTCTCTGCAGATGCGTCGGCCAACGCTTCGGCCGTCGCCCCACCTGGTCTCTCCAAGGCCGCTCCCCGTGCTGCGCCTCAGCGATCTTCGCAGCGCGCGCGACAGGATGCTCCTGTCGTTATGGCCGGTGGCTCCTCACAGCTCGACAAGCTCGGCGTCCAGTTTGGCTCGCTCAACTTCCTCGGCAACGACGCTGATGATACTCCCGAGTCCACCAACGGCGCCGCTCCTACTCAGACCGAGACCGAGGTTGCCCCTGCTGCCGCTTCGCCTTCGGCTCACACACAGGAAGCTCAGGTCACCCAGGCTCAGACAGAAACTTTCGCCCAGCAGCCCGCTACTTCGCAGTACAACGGCTTCAAGTCGGACTCTTTCGACAACTCGTACGGTTTCACCGGACAGGCCCAGCAGCAAGCCGCCCCTCAGCAGCAAGACCAGATTCACGGCTACAACGGATACAACTCGCTCAACCAGAACCAGGCATCTCAGCAGCCCCAGTCGCAGGGCCAGCCTCAGCAAGGTCTCCAGGACTACTCGTCCATGTACGGTGGTCTGGACACCCAGCGCCTTGCTCAGTTCTACGGGTCCTACGATCAGGGATCCAACGCTTTCGGCCAGCGATCCGACGACAAGGCTCAACCCCAGGCGTCGCAGCAGGGTCAGCAGTCGCAACAGCAGTCGGCTTCGCAGCAGGGTGGCGATCACCAGAGTCATCAGCCTCACCAGCACCAGGGTCACCAGGCTGGTCCTGGCCTTCACCAGCAGCAGGCTCCTCAGCAGCAGTTCCCCGGCATCATGCCCTACTACTACCCCAACTACTACATGCCCCACCAGTTCCAGCACTACGCTCAGCCTACCGCCGGCTACGGCCAGTACCCCGTCTACGGTCAGCCTGCTGGTCAGCCTCAGCCTCACTCCAAGCCTGGCACTCCCGCCAACATTGCATCGCCCTACAACCAGGCTCCTCAGAGTGACGCCAGCGCCTACGGTGCCCAGAATCACTACGGTCAGGCTCCCGGCTCGGCCGGTCTCTCGTCTTACGACCAGGGCTTCGGTCGTGGTGGCATGCCCGGTCTAGGCGGCATGTCGGACTACTCCAAGATTTACGGTGGTGGAAGTATCCCCGGTCTCGGCGGCTTCCTTGGCAGCGGTGCCGGTGGAGCTCCTCCTTCGCAGAACGCTGCCTCTGGCAACGCCTCCTCTGGCAATGCTGGAACCCCTCACATGGGTTCGCAGCAAAAGTCGGGTGCTTCGTCCGGAAGCGCTCTCGATAGCTACCGCCAGTTTGATGCCAACGCCTCCAAGGGATCGGCCCAGTCGGGCGCCGCCTCTAGCCAGGTGGGCCGTGGTCAGGGCCAGTCTCAGGGCGTGCCGCAACAGCAGGCCCAGCAGCAGCAACAGCAGGCTCAACAGCAACAGCAGCAGCAGCAGCAGTACTACCAGCAGTACGGTGCCTACGGCCACCAGGCTACAAGCAACGCTTACTCCAACTACCCTTACGCTCGTCAGTACTGGGGTCAGTAATTGCGTTTGCTTTCCTTCTCGCGCATTAAAAGATTGTACCTTTGACGCTGTATTGGTACTACAGAGACACCACTCAACGCTTTCTCCCCATCAGAGGATTGCTATTCCTACTACACACGACGACTGTACGCATCTGCGCCATTGCAGCAGTCGTCTCATCAGACTTTGCACACACACAGAAAGCGCACTCTAATTGCGGAATGCAAGTCATACCTGATGCATGCTCCTTTGGCTGTCTGTGACTCGTGTTATGACTGCGATGAGATTCTTTTGATGTCTGTTCTACGTCTTGGTGGTGTTCTCTTTTCGCTCTTACCACCTCTTATTGATACCCCTGCAGTAGTGGTTGCGAACACAAAGTTCGGAATGAGTCAGCAACAGAGCCAAGGATTTGAATAACAGAAATCAAGGTCTCATCATCATCTTTTCCAGAAATGGCTCATGTGCAAGGGATTGAGAAACCGATAGAGATGCCTATCGAACTTAAATCGACGAGTACATGAATCGGGAGTGCCGATGCAAGCCACTTATATGACAGCGAGAAAGAAAGCGAGGTAGTCTAAGCGACTTGTCGCGGAAGACAGCTTCGGCGGTCTTCTGCTTGGGGTCTATCAGTCGACAACTCACATCTCCAAGGAATGGCTCGGGGAGGCAGGAATACGTTTAGCTAGCCGAGGATTCATTTCTCTAACGTCTTGAGCCGCGGCAAAGATGAGCTTGACACGTACGAGCTCGGTTGTGAATTGGGTTCTCAGGTTCTGTGACACACCGAGCGACCCAAGGGTTCTCTATCTTTCTTGCCGAAACCCAATCTGGTGCCATGTGTTAGGACCATGCTCGAATGCTGTCAAGCAACTAGACAGCCTAACCTATTCGGATACTCTATCCGACAAGCAAGTTTTTCTCACGCACCCTCATGCCTTCGATCGAAAGATTGGTCCCGAGCTTAGCTCTTCCAACAGCAAACGCCACGATCGAAGGGGCTGGGAACAGCTTTGCACTGAGTCCGGCGTTAGTGAGGATGGTGCAATGGGTTGAGAGTGACTATTGCCGAAGCTAGAGGTTTGTTGCCGAAGAGAAGCACTCTTCGGCTCCCCTTTGTTTGTGCGGCAAGTGAAGCGAAGCTACGGCCGGTTGGAAGATAGGGCGTGAGAGGTTAGCGGTCCGTGGATCTCATCGGCTGAAGATGGTTGTATAGATCTCGCTGATGACCACGGAGATGCCGATCTGTGCTTTCTACAAGAACGTCGAGCTTCATGCAGTTCTTGTTCTGGGCCGCTGATCAAGTAAGGCATTTGATCTCGCGTCTGGCATTGATACCTTCGCAAACATTCGAAGTGAGCTGAGCAAGGAACGGCCATCGATGTGAATCTGCGAAAAGGCTGTGCTAGGTCCAGGGATGAGATCAAGATCTCAAATGTACTGTATGCTGTCTGTAAATCGAATTGCTTCAAACCTCATATTCTCTCAAACAAACAACCCGACGGATCTCATCAGACCAGGAACAAGATGAACACGCACAAATTCGATGAAACAACATCGAGCATGCATTCTCCAACACAAGAGCAAGGTGTGAGACTTCGGAGAAGTAAAGTGTCAAACCTTATCTATGGCGCTTGGGTATCTGCCTTGGCATTCTCGGTAATGCTTCTCTCGATTCTCTTTCCTTTCGATCGGACACAAGCGGACAGCTATTCATCTTCCGAAAGGATACTGTCAACGTCGGAGGTCGAAATCTGATTCGAGAGGCACAGGCTGAAAACGCCATGAGATGGAACAGCTCTCTTATTAGAAAGTTACTAGAGTGGACAGCTGCAATTTCTGACATACTGTACATTAGTACGATCGACAGCAATGGAGCCCCGACCGACGCCATAGCAAGGCGCATGAGCCGAAAGGAAGAGGAGGTGGTAGAGATTGAGAGAAAAGCGACGGCGCGATCGCATGATACATTTGTGGTAGGCTCTAACCTGCACATTCCATGCAGAGATTTTTTAGGCGCAACCCAGAAGCACGTTCTCGCCGAACATCCTGTACCCCAGTACAGCACTGAGATGCATGATTGTTAACCGCTATGAATTCGACGATCATCCTTCCCCCTTTCTTTCAGATGAGTACGAAGCATGATGTGCTCGGTTTCCCGTCCGTCGGTGATGATGACGACCATGTGTCACTTGAGATGTCTCAGACAGTTTATGTACTTTGGTGTCTTTGAATTGAAAAACGATAGAAAGCGAGCAAGAGGCAAGGAAACGTGTCCAAAGGATTGCAGAATCGCGATCGCTCTCTATCCAACGCACCGGTTTCACAAGTGGCCAGATTGACAGCGAGGAAACGAGTCCTATCTCAAGCTGTCAATGTCAAGAGGCGGCAAGCTTAAAATCCAAATCTCTCGAAACCTTGTGTCCATTTCATTGTGTTCTGTGGCCGACACCGGATCGGATAGACGGAGTGGGAAAATCAGCAAAAGCCACCGGACGGAGTATGCGTCTCTCGATCGCGACGACCAACAATCGACCAAGCGATGGCAATTTCAGATTCTTGTCCGGTATCAGTATCAATGGTTAGAGCCGGATACGTGGAAGAGCCAAAAGCCTATTGGGTAGTTAGACAAGCGTAGCCCGGGGTCGGTGATTGGCTTTCCAACAATGATGCACAGCTCGCAGCTTTTCCGACAATTTCATTATGATAGTCAGGTCCATTCCGATAGGAATTATGAACGATTCGCTGTCGGGAGTCCCAGCTTCATTGTTCTTGCCATTGTTCTTGCCATTATTTCCGGTGGGGTACAAACTGAGATCGAATTGTATCAACGACCCGTAGTGATGCAGGATTGAGGAGACTGCGCGCATCCGATGATGTTGCTGGTGGTAACGCAGATCACGACAGAAGGGGTTCTCAAAGGGTCCTCTTGAACTGAACCCTATGGAAACCTGACGTCAAGGGGGACTTTGTGACAGCGAACACTCACGCGTCTCTCGCGACGTGCCAAGTGTTGGTCTTTCATCTCAAAAGTCAAAAGGGAACGACACAGTAGTAGCACTCTCGACACAACCATCACCTCCAGCTGAGCTGTGACATGAGCTCCTTCCGATTTCCGAAACAACCGACGTCTAACAGGCTCTCAATTTGGGCTGAGTTTGAGAGGACTTCGTACTGTGTTGGTCAGCCGACGGCCATTGTGAGACACGGGTTCGACCCGTTCGTACGACCGTCGACGAGAGGTTTCTCTCGCTCTCGGCGAATTAGTCTGCCACGTTTGCCTAAGCGACAGGAACGAAAGTAGGATGCCACAGCAATGCACGATCCAATCGCATATGTGATCGATTTAACTAAGAGGCGTGGTGTTGAGTCTGGTGTAGTTGTCAGCAGCCGCGGTATCTGCTCGTCGCCTGATCTCGAGCATGAGACGGGGACAGGTCGACCGTGGTGATTCCAGCTTGCATTCGTGATTGTGCTTGCGGGTCAAGACGACTGAAGAGTGGCTCGCGGGTTCCGGTAGCGTAGAGTACAGTACAAAAGAAACAGTGGTGTCGGATAGCCCGCTCAAAAAGGCAAGAGATATCGTGGGAAAGCTTGGACCTCGCTTCTGCACATACATGCGTTGACACGCAATTGAGACAATTTCCGAAAATCCACTCGTGCAAAAAAAAGCGCTCTTCTGTAAAACCAAGAAAATCACTAGAGAGCATCAGATTATGCCTGATGCAACATGCTTTCATGATCTACACCCGGGAAGCAACCACGTTCCCTGCGGTTATTGGAGGAAAGATTATCGAAAGCAAGGTGACGGTGTTTGGACGAGGTAGCAGGGACAATCACGCCTGGGGAATGGCTTCAGGGCAATCTGATTCTTCATAGGCAGCCGAGTTGTGGCTGTTGGTGTTGCATTGCATATTCTGCAATTGAAGCAATACGGCCCTGAGCCGTCTGACCGCCTGCGCCAAGACTGGACGATAGAGCGTGGCACGAAGCGATACAAGTGTGACCTCGCTTTGGTACTCGCCAACGCACGTTGGAACACCGGCATACTGTACATACTGTTGTTGCCACTTGCAACACCATCGCTTGTACCATTACATACGACACGATTCAAGTGGCAATCCACGTCGCCAACGGTAAATCTGAGACCCGGGTTGGAGGAGAGAGTTAAGAAGGAGAATATCGGTGTTTCAGCCAAAACACATGGGCTTCAATTGTGCAGATGCACGCTCTTCTGAGAAAAGTGCAAGCCACCTTGCCACACGGATACTATCGTAGACAGGGAGTCGGGTTCTATGCTTCTGTCGTGTCTCTGATTTCGTGCCCCGCGACAATGAGAGTAGAGGCCCAAAAAGCGGAATCCGGAACGGAAAGGTTTGGTATCCCAGCAGATCTGTTTGACTGAATCTCAGGCACGAAAGCCCAAACAAAGACACACATACAAATCCGCCCTGGCGGAGTTTCATCTTCACATACAGCAAAGCCAGGTCCCAAACAAGCATCGAGAATAACTCTTTTGTACCACACCGTGTCTCTCACGACGTTCGAAGCTCCGAGTTGACCGGTCATGTCAGAAAGAATCTTTGCGGTAGGTGGCCAAAGATAAATCGAGGATATACGAAAGGTCAATTTGATGTAAGTAGGGATCGAAAGATCATCAGCGAAAATCTTCGCCTAGGGCGGCCTTGACGACGAGCGAGGAAGAGGAAGCGCTTGTCGCTATCCAGTGCGGAAGCGATGGATTTGGAATCGACTGGGTGGCAACGAGGCTCGGCATCGCTTCGGGGTGTGTGTGTGGCTTTGACGTTGTCTTCCCTTGGACCTTGACATAGTTTTCGGTAGCGAACATGTTCTCAAAGACCTTTCCCCGCTTCGGAAGATGGCGCTATTGTGATCACATGGCCGCAGTGTAAAGACCATCTGATCTCTGTCGTGCACTTCGGGTGGCAAGTTGGTGGCAACGTCTCGTTTCAGAGCGAGATAGAAGACGTTTTCACACGACACATCCATTTTGCCACTTGTTGCAAAGACGAGATTTATCAATCTCAAAAGAAACAATGAATGCCCGACTGCCATTCAAGAGCATCACAGCATCACAGCGTCTTACGCTGCAACAGACGGTGCCGTCCCGGTCAGACGCTCTTTGTTCAGTCTTGATACGCAACAAGTAGCATGATACCATACAGATTGACAGTGCATTCGTTGTACCGTGTGCCTGGAGGATCTCATCTGGCGTCGGAAAGCAGAAGTTTCGGAATTTCAATACTTCGCAGCTTTGTCAAGGTGGGGCTGATTGCTGCAACTGTTACCGGCAGGAACATGACAGTGAAGCAGCGATCGCAGCTCACTCCTTACAGAATCAGGGGGGCAGAAGGCTTAGCCCTGGTCT
The DNA here is from genome assembly GCA_019972555.1 of Ustilago shanxiensis. Lineage (NCBI taxonomy): Eukaryota > Fungi > Basidiomycota > Ustilaginomycetes > Ustilaginales > Ustilaginaceae > Ustilago > Ustilago shanxiensis. The sequence goes on along the minus strand of BPMX01000004.1, from coordinate 636,503 downwards.
CCATCACACCCGTTTCTATGTGTCCGCCGCCACTTATCAGAAGAGGTAGCAGCAGCGCCGAGAGCATGTGTGCGTGCATGCGTGTCTTAGCCGCCTTTGGTTCGGGGCATCCGCATAGAACGGGTAGAGGCGGACGCGTCTCACCTCCGTTTTTCATTTTTCTTTTCTTTTGTTTCCATTATTGTCTGGCCTTTTTTTCCATTCGTGATTGCATTTCATTTTTCCCACGCCAAACTTTGTGTGGGTGCAAGATTTGGTCGCTTAAGCCGCGCCATTTCTCGCCCCGCTCTGATTAATTTGGTCGAAATGATTTCGCGGTCTACTGTACAGTACAGTACAGTACAGTACTGTACATACAGTGAATGAATTTATTTATTTTTATTTTTCCAGCGGTTAAAGACCTGTCAAAAAAGAATACGAAATTTAGAGTTCAGGGAAAAGAAATCGAACGAATCAAGAAGGTGGTCGATCCGAGATTTGGTTGCATTCTTTTTTTCTCTAGCTCCGACTGAATTAAGGAGGAACGTCTTGGCTCGATCCCAGGTTTTGGTTCTCCAGTCCTCCGATGTTTGATCACTCGTCAAATCTGAGCTCAAAGCAAGTGCCCTCCACCGTCCTCCATGCTTTTGAGAACAGCATGTCGGTCGGTGAATGAAATTGGCAGTCCCGATATCGGTCATGTCGTCAAGCTTGGTCTTCTCTTTTTCGTCTTGTTCACTTCGCTTGGTGAATGCGTGCTGGCTGAGACCAAAACAGAAGAGGTTGCCATTCTTTTGGCACGACTCCACGGTCCCAATGTCACCTATATCTGCAAAGACATTGATTCTACAGAGCAGCTGATTGGTCTTTTCGGTGTGTGAGTTCCGTAGGAATGCACAGTAGTTACTGCAGATGCGAACCAAGGCAGGGTCTTTTCGAGATGCCATTGTTTGAGGCTTTTGTGGAGGAAACAATGGCAATGCAGGTCGGCATGCAGTTCCGAATGGCGTCTGCAATTCTGCAGCGAATAGGACCATGCGGTCTCTTTTTCCCCCTCCTTGTCGCGTCCAGGTCAGCTGAATCTGCACGCACAACCATTCTTGCTAGTAGCATCCTATGGCGCGAAAACGAAACATCTGCGGTCAGCCGAGCCCACTTCGATTCGAAGAAGTCGCATTTGCGATGACTTCCAACGTGCTTGAGAAGTATTAACTGTTAGTACTGTGTGGCGCACACTTTCACTTGTACCGTGATCTGTTTGTTCACAGGCTGTGGTGCATCACATCCCCTTGCTTGCTGTAGTGCTTAGGATTGCATGGCCATGAATCCGAAATCGTAAAGGGACGCGGGATCGCGCTGGGCGGAGGAGGAAATATCGCATAGGTGCTTGTTCGCTGCGGTTCGCTCGGACTAAGTCTGGTGTGCTACCATAGCCCTACCATCCAGTTGCCACTTTTCATGGGGACACAGACACGGGCAAGCACAGCAAAGCAAGGGGAGATCATCCGGTGAGACTCATTGCCCACCCGCTGTCTCAGAGCCCTTCAAACATAGAGGCTGTGGTAGTTGGCAGACAGAAGCGGAATTATTATTGGTTTCTCAGATCTCAGGCACCAATCAACAAAAAAGAAGAGAACTACAGCTGCCTGCCAGATCGGGATCTCTGACACTTTGTTCGAGATCGACATTGGCAAACAGACCTTTTGGCTTCGACACTCACTTCTCTTAGCATCCCAGTCAATCTGTCATGCAGACCGAGCACGTTGGCTTGCCCGCATATGGTTCTCGAGTCAGGTTGAATGATGGAAGCGCAAGCGACCTTGAATGACAGGTGGTGTCGTCCGCGGACAGCGTCCGATTGACCGAAGAACACCTCGCCTACTTGTTATACGAAGATGCACGCAGGCGCGTAGTCGCGATTAAGTTAGCAACGAGCTGTCAGAAGCAAGATGGGACAACTTCGCTTCGAGATGCTAGCGAGTACGGGAGCCTCTGCTCCACAGATCTGGCTCGCCAGTCACAGTGTGACTGACGAGTAAGAATTCCACGCTAACAAAGATCGCACAGAATTTCGCGCGGTGCATGCAGCTTCCTTTTTCGTGCCAAAGGTTCCCATATTGAAATACGCGACTCTGACTCGTGTTTTACGAAAGGATTCCGTCGGAGGGTTTCGATTCTGATGAGCCAAGACGATCCGACCTTCATACAGCTCTCTTCGTCGCTCGAAATGGAATATAGAGAAGTGAGGTGGGATCGCAGCTTGCATTGCCGTGGACATGACAGCAGACAGTGAAGGCCCCCATCTCCGGATGGGCTCGGATGGGTTTATTGTCGAGCTGGATTCGGCTTCGGTTTACTTTCCCGTGTCTTCTGTGACGTTGGCACACCCTCAAAGTGAGGTCAAGACGGTACACGCAGAAGCCAATTCAGAGCATCAGCAGCAGCAGCAGGCTTCGATCGATAAACCTTGGGATCATAGCCTCGCCCCGAGATTCAGGCACGGCTTTAACGGAGCGCCTTCATTTGACAGTGACCTGATCGTGTCCCACTCGCGAGTTCAGCAACTTGTCTCTCGATGGCTTGATATGTTGTGATTCGCTCTCTGTCCGAAAGACTGTTCATATCAATAAGTGCATGCCAGCGTCGCGAGCCCTGTCCGACGACCTCGCGATAATCCTTCTTGATCATCGCCGAAAGAAAGAGGATAAGAACAATCATCGAGACAGAAATAGGCAACTACAGTAAATTCCACTGGAAAAATGAGGCCAAAGAAAAGGCGATTATTTACAGTAAAAGTTGCGAGAGTCCCGAGCAATTTTGAGATCGAAACCGGAAAGCTGTCAAAAATATTACGAAGGACCCTGACACGACGTTCCAGCCTGAGACCAACACGTTAAGAAGAATGGATCGCGCGAGTGTTGCTCTCTCCCTCGTCCTTGACTTGACGCCCCGCTCTAAACTCCGAACCACTTTCAACACGCAATCATTATCGTCTGTCCGTGACACTGCCTTCTCCACGGATCCCGAACCAGGGCAGTATTATCCTAGCGAGCTTTATGGAATGAAGACCGAGACGAAAACCATGATCTCAGTATTATTCGTCCATTTCGCCATTGAGCGCTTTCAAATCGAAATCTTGTACGATTGTCAAGTTCGGAAAACAGCCGATGATAAATTCTGCTCATCGGTTGCCATCCCGACGGAGCATCGTGTTGCGCGAGTGACAGTTGTCTCGCTCGCATGCTAGCATCGAAAGCAGCAAGGAGCACCAACTCTCTGAGATTCGCGTGCTTCTGACCCCCGAGCATCCGACTCATTTCCATTCGAAGTTCGACTTGTTCTCATCGGCAAATGTCTTTTAGCGCCTGACACTAAGATGCCGTGATCGCCTCCTCAGATGTGTCTCGGTGACAAGATTCACGTACTAGCAAGGGTACAGTACTCTGCTGTATGTAATGGGAATGAGAATCGAGGGTTTGCATCGCGTAGAGATGGCTGAACCCTAACCTAGTCGCTTAGCGTTCTTTGCCTTTGAATCGATGGGAACGCGTGGCGAGATGACATGCAATCGACATAGAGTTCTGTACGGATGCAGCAAAGCGGTCGCTTGGCTCTATCTCTGCTCTCCTTTTCCATCAGCCTATGCCTTGAACTGAAGCCGAACGCATTGCTTAGCCACCCCTCACGGATCTCTGATTCGGGAACCCTCTTGCTCATCTGTACCTAAAAAGCTTCTTCGCAGTCATTGGCCTTGATCATTGTCAAATTGCGCGCATGAGTGCGCTACTGTCACCACATCTTCCCACAACATTGCTTGCAGAGACATGACAGCGACAAAGATCGGCATGGTCTCAAAGCCTCCATCCACGCGAAAAAGAAAGAGACGCTCTCGACAGTGCACATTCCGGCTTTCATCAAGGATACGGTACAGCGGACCAATCAAGCATTGCAAACGAGCAACAAGGCGCAAGATGCGACTTTATGTGCAAAGTGATTATTGTTTGGAGGAGAAACAGATTTCTCGCAAGGGGAAGCACGTTGCATTCCCAACGGGCAGCTGGCAGCTGGCTGCTCATCCGAAATGAAAACCAAAATAACCTGATGAAATTCAAAAAAAAATAAAAAAAAGATAAACCTTTTTTTTGTAAATTAAAAGTTGGATTTTCCTCGTCCTGAGGCTGTTTCGCACAGCACAAGGTTACCTCTACTGTAGAACAAAATGAATTTTGAATCGCTCTGCAAGTGGGGTTTTTCATTTTCATTTTGAAGTTAGTCTCAATTTTTTTCCTTTCAACTCTGGTGTTCTGGTTTTGCACAGACCGTGTGCTATCTGATTTGGGCGGCTAACTCAAAGGCCCCTTGCATATTGTGGATTGCATTCCTTCGCAGTCACCGACACTGACAGTCTTCCCTCCAGTCTTCGGACCCTTGTTCGCCAAGTTTTACCATCAATTCATTAATTGTTCATTTACCTTCAAGTTAAATGAAAAGTGCAACGAACTCGCTTCTTTTTCCCCTCTTTTTTGTTCGAGTTCTCAATCAGAGGCTGTGACCTTACCCGGAACGGCAAAAGTTGACGGCCAGTCTGTCAAACCAAAGCCAGAGCCAAAGCCAAATCCGAAGCAAAGACCATTCAAAACCCGCCGAGCGCTTAGCCTAACTTTTGCAGCCAACAACAGCCATTCAACCCGCCTCAGCCTCTCCATTGACGCCAAAGTTGCCGTTTCATTTAGCCTTTCCTCATTCCAACACCTTCCGCCTTCTTACCACAGTCTGCTGCTCACCATGACATCTCCCTCTGCCTCTCGCATTCCCGCGTTGGCTGCAAGCGGCCTGCAGGGCCTTCCCTTTCCCTTTTCCTTTTCCTTTCCCTCTCTCTTTGCCCTTTGCTCCGGATCCCCTGCTCAGGCCAGCGTTGCGTTGCGTTGGCCGCTTGGTTTTTGCCCACGAGGCTCTTGTCCTTCCCTCGCATGTACAGTATGTCGGTCTGAGCAGCGCTGCCAGCATCTCTCAACTTGCACCCTTTGATCGCATGAGGCCTTCATTGGTCTCTTCCTCACCTCGCTAAGCAACATTCAACCCACGGGTTGCAGCTCGAAATTCACGGGACCTTCCTCTTTTGGACTGTGTTAGCCTCTTCCAGACTGTGTACTGTATCCTTTGCCACTCTCTCTTCTTTGTCTAAGCGCTGGCAGCTGTCATGACAGACCTAATTAAGCGCCCGTTCTTTGATTTCCAGTAAAGTTAGGCTTAGTTGGTTCTGGTGAAAGCTTCAGCTGGTCATCACACCTCGATGCACCGTCGCAGCAAGCCACCATGCGATTCATGAGCTGCATCGAGCAACCACTACCAACTGCGCCAAAAGAGCCTCTGCCTCTGCCGTTCTTTCCTTTCCACCTCCCTTGCCGATCCATTGCGACTTTGCTTCCCACCTCCCTTGTGAACAAGCTTCCCCCCCCCTTGTTTTCCGTGATCCAAAGTGATGGATCTGTTCCATATCGTGCATCCTGCAAAGCTTGCATTTTCCCATCCCGCCACCCAAGCTTGCCTCACCCTGATCGCCCCCCACCCAATTTTATCTGAGCCATACCCACATCTCATATCTCGCAGTAATTCACCTCATGCGCATTCATCTCTGCCATTATTCCTCCATGTCCTCCTGAATCTGTGTACAGCATGTGTAAATCCCGTTCTGTCTTGGCCTTCCCTTCGCGGGAACGTTGTCCTTCAGTGCAAGCCTCGTTTTTGCTTTCGCCCTTCCGCGTGTCCCTCTCCCATTTGTCTGGTGGCATTCTTACATTCTACGATCAGCACAATGTCGCACTCTTGCTTTGCTCCCTGTCTTGCCCTGTCCAACGCGGAGATGGCTTGCTGGCTGGCTGTTTGTGCCTGAACTTTCCTTTTCACTGGCTCTCATGTTTTCACTCTCGGGGTGTGCAGTCTCCGTACATCTTGCAGCTGTCCAACTGTTCCAACACTTACACAAACTGTAGATCTCGTCCCTGGCTGTCTGGCTGGCTGCTGGCTTGCCTGCCTCTTGCTTGTCTCCGACGCGCCCGTACTGGTAACCCTGTCTGCCGTCCAAGTGCGCGTACTTCGGTCCCTTTTCTAGCTGAAGCAACACTTAGACGCCGCGCTCCTCCCTCCGTAGCTGCGACCGTACCTTACCTGTCACGGTGTCCCTCTCATCAGCGCTTCTCCTAAGCGCCCATTACCTCTCCCCTTGGTCTTCGACGGAAATGGTACAAAACTACATCACCCCCATCCCTGGTCTTTTCCAGGAACCCCCCCTCCCTTCGTCATCTTCCACTGTTGCATTCATCCTCTCCCTCTCGGTCCAATAAACCGACACTAGCTACCACGCTCGACGCATTCCGAAGGCACTGCCTCTTGACGAGTCTGCCCTGTACTCCCTCTCTCACTCTTTCCTGTTCACGTTCTGCACCTAGCATTTCTTGATCCGACATCGCCGCCAGTCTCGCTGATTCGCACGTTCCCAGTTCTCGTCCAGCATACTCATCCTATCCGTTCTCGCGTCGACTAATCGCATTCATCAGCTCCAGCATCATCGCTCCGCTATTCAACAGCAGGCGAACAACTCAAGACTTCAGCGCCATCTATCTGCGACTATCCTTTTCCCACTTGCACTAGCTTGATCTAATAGTTTGACTCGCAACTAATAAAAAACGACATGATGTACGGTCCTTTGAGCACACCTGAATCAACCATGCAAAACACCCAAGGTCTTGGTCAAAACTCGCTTGGCCTTTTGGGTAGCGTCTCTCCAGAAGTACACCCGTCTACTTCAATCGCCATGTCCCACTCTTACTCCATGCCCACCTTTGGCCTTCAGGTATCGGGTTTGCCCCAGTCATCGTTTGGGGCTCGACGAGGCTCGGTCAGCTCAGCCGCCTCCTCATCGTGTGTCAGCCTTGGGCAGGCTTCCGATCACTCGAACAACGCTGGCTCCTACTCTCCGCGTTCATTCACTCCCAGCGAGTCACCAATGAACCTGCCTGGATCCCTGTCCTCACTATCGGGTTTGGCTCTCGGAACCCCTGACACACCTGGTCATGCCGAGCTTCCCCTCAACACTGACCACGCTGCATTTCATCTTCAACAGCACAATGCTTTGTTGGCATTGTCGCATGGTCATGACGAGTTCAACATGGAGATGCCCCCTCCCTCCACCCACATCCGTCGCCGAGCAGCGCAGTCATTCGATGTCGCCATGCTCTCTGGACACCAGCACCAGACCGATTCGCACTTCTTTGCCCAATCTCAACACATCAACGAGTCTGACGGTTCGGAGGAGACTACTCCCATGCCTACTCACACTGGCACTTTTGCTGGTCAGCCCATCGCCAACCTCAGTGATGGTTTCAGGGCATCCGCTTCTCATATGCCTGTCACTCCTCACTCTGGTTTTCAGCGCGCATCTCTTGGTCCTGGACCATGCACCTTCACCCCCGGTCAGTCTTACTCCCCCGGCTCGACACCCGAACACTCGGTCCGAGGTGATCTCTCGAACCCTTCCTCGCCATTATATCCCCCCTCGGCCATTGCTTTGAGGAGGTTGACCAGTGCCAACAACGTCCGAGGCGACTCGCATGCTCCTCACGAGCTCGGTACGCCCTCTAAAGAAGCTCCTCCCCTTCTCAGTCTTTCTGCCCTCAGACATGAGCCTAGTTTCCAGCCCAACTTGGCCTTCCGAGACCACTTCGCCAGTCCGCCCGAGTTTGCTGCGCCTCACCGTTCGAGCTTGCCCGACGTCAATGGTATGTCGTCTGCAGCCATGGCTCGTGTTGCTTCTGCTCCGACATCAAGCCCCATGCCTCAACTCTCGAGGTCGTCAACATCATCCGAAGCTTCCTCCTTTGCATCCTTCCCTTCCACGCCCTCTTCTTCGGTCGTGGATGGTAGGTCGAGAGCAAGCTTCATCTATCCCACCACTCCTACCAATGACTTTATGTCGCACGGTATTGACCCTTACTACAGTGCCCCACCCATGTCTGGTCACCGAAGTAACAGCATGATCTCTCTCGGATCTCCTCTTCATCACCACGACAATTTCACATCGATGCTCGATGGTCGTTCGCGTTCCGTCTCCGGTTCCGTCACTCGCACCACCCCTCGTGGTCGAGCTCGCAACTCGGGTCCCCCTCCTCTCATCGTCTCCTCCGCCGACAAGCTTCACGTCTGCCACTGCGGCAAACGCTTCAAGCGTATGGAACACCTCAAACGTCACAACCGTACCCACACCCAAGAACGTCCTCACAAATGTCCGGTCGAGACATGCGGCAAGTTCTTCGGTCGCAGTGACAACCTCGCTCAACATCTTAAGACTCACTTCCGTCCTGCTGGTCTCGTCGGTCGCTCTTCTGAACTTCTCTCGCTCACCGCAGGTGCCGACAAGTTCAAGAACAACGAGCCTCGACACGACCCTTACGCTGCCGCTGCGGCTGCCGCCGCCGCTGCCGCTCATGCTGCTGTATCAATCAACAGCGGCAAGCGCGGCAGTATCAGCCAGGCTTGTCTCGGTGGTCCCATTGCATTGAACAAGCCCATGGCTCCGAGGCAAGCTCTGGTGCCCGCAGGTGGATTGAGTGCCAACTCTAGTCCCGAGATGATGGGCATGACTGCTCCTTTTGCTTAGGTTTCGGTAGTTCGTGTTAATCGCTTTTTGTTCCTTGCTTTAGTTTTGCACTTGCTAGCTGTGTTCTGTATCTGTCTTATGTCTTTGTTCCAGTCATGGGCTCCTCCAAATCGATGTTTGCATTCTATCTTTATGCTCAAAGTATCTGTGTGTCCGATGGCGGAGACTGAAATCTTTCGGTCTAAACTCAAGAGTGAGGCGATATCTTGCTGCGCGTTTGAATCACGGTTGCAAATCACCACGCGACTTTCGAAATCGTACTCGGCATACAGGAACAAGGATCGGCTCCACATTGCTGTTTCGTTGGTCAACTGCTTGCGCATGGTGTAATTGCAACGATATAGACCACCCTTGCAGCAAGACTTATTGCTGGTTGAAAGATTTTGGGGACTGTCAACGGACTGTGAAAGAAAACCGTTGGTGGTGTATCATCCACGTTCGAGGTTTGCTTGGCAGAGCTGGACATGCTCTGTGCGCCAGCCGCGGTTTTCTTTGTCCAAAGAGGAAAGCTATGGCTGATCCCATCAGCTAGAAGGTGGGGGCTTCGGAGCTTGCCATCCGAAGCTCATTGTTCTCACCCGACTTTGCCGAGCTGTGGACCCAGCAATGCGGAACACGGGCACTTTTGTCGCACCTTGGAAGGGGCGACACGTACCGTCGGGATCTAAAAGTTAGACAAGAAGCATGCTGAGCCTCAACGCTATCTCCCTGCATGGTCGATTTGATTGCGTTTTCAGATTCAGATCGGACAGCTGGCCTACCGTCAGCTTGCAAATCTTGTGTCTAGCGGATCGAAAACCACGCGGGAAAACAACTGCGCAGTATCGGCTGTCAAGCTCGCCAAGCTGACAGTAGGGTGTACCACCCAGCTGGAGCCACAGCCCGCCCTTTTCAAACCCGTTTTTTAAGCTTGAACACATGCTGTACAGCATGTGAGGAGGCATCAGAGCAAAAATCTCGGGCTCTAAGGGCAATAAGCACTCACTTTGTGAATGATGGTGGAAGTCGCGATGCTTTGCATTAGCCTCACCGCATAACTTAATGCAGCTTTCCGTCAGGCGAGTCAACAGACAATTGATACATTGATAACTTATGCATCACGCGAACAACGCCGGATCTGATCAGTGTGAAGAGTTGGGTGGTGAGCATCATCTTTGTGACTGTCCCGACGGAATGTCAATCAGGCTGCCACGATGATAGGTTGCGCCAAGATGGACAGAGGTGAGACACGGTCGTTCGGGCCGAACTCTCGGGATCTCTCCCGGCATTTTGATCACAGTGTTAGGCCACATCATACTTTGAAGGTTGGTTGTAAGAAAGCCTAGGTCTCACATACAAAAACTCGGAAAACTGTTAGGCGAAGGCCTTGAGCTGGAAAACAGTCAAATGCCTCCACACCACGTACGTCACAGCAAGAAAATTCACAATTCTTGTCCCACCGAGACAATCATACTTCTCGAGCAATGACCCCACTGCCCTCCTCACCATCACACACAAAGCATTGACCCCGAAGTTGACTGAACTTGAAGTCAAAATGTCACCTTAAGTTCAATACGTATCATCTAGCAGAATTGCTGGCGACTTGATCCCAGCTCTCGAAGACCGAGAGATGTTGTCTCTCAGCCGAACTTGGATCGGCGTAGTCGTCGCAATCGCCGGCAACGTCACCATCAGTCTAGCTCTCAACTGTCAAAAACTTGCCCATACTCGACTACAGAAGAGTAATGAGCCGCAAGATGACGCTGCCCATGACTCTCGATCAGCAGATCAACATACATCAACACCCAAGCCCTCGAACGATTCGGCAGAGCAGAACGGTCACGCTGAGCATGACACCAGCTCTCACAGCTCAGGCAACAACAGCGGAAATGGCATGGATACAGAATTTCTCCACTCCAAGCTATGGTGGCTAGGCCTGGCATTCATGACGATCGGAGAAGCAGGGAACTTCATCTCGTATGGTTTCGCCCCAGCATCTTTGGTCGCCCCGCTCGGCGCTGTCGCGTTGCTCTCCAACGTAATCATATCGCCCATCCTACTCAAGGAGAGATTTCGACCATCAGATATAGGTGGAATTCTCCTTGCTATCATCGGAGCAGTTACAGTTGTCTTTTCATCCAAGCAGAACGACGTTCGTCTCAACCCTTCTCAACTTTTGGTTGCCATCAAGCGGTTAGAATTCCTTATATATACCGCGATCTCCGTCTCTTCTGGTGCATTGCTCGCTTTCCTTTCCACCACATCCCTCGGTGATCGATGGGTCTTGATAGATGTGGGAACATGTGCCATCTTTGGCGGGTTCACTGTGCTATCCACCAAAGGAATCTCTTCGCTCATATCAGGTGGTCAACCAATCGAAGCACTCAAATTCCCGATTACCTATGGTCTGGTGCTCGTACTGGCAGTGACGGCTGTTGTACAGATCACGTATCTCAACAGAGCGCTACAGAGGTTCGATAGTAGAGAAGTCATCCCGACACAATTTGTTTTCTTTACGATCTCAGCGATCGTGGGCAGTGCGATCTTGTACAGGGATTTCGAGAACATGGATGCTCACCGATTGATCAACTTCCTCTTCGGATGTCTGACTACGTTTGCGGGAGTGTTCGTGCTTACTTGGCGTCATGGCGACTCATCCAGTCAGCAAGAGCAATTGGATGTTGCAGAGGATGGCAACGAAGAGGAAGATTTAGAGGAACAGCCAGGAGAGGAGGGTGAAGAGCAAGCGCTACTCTCTCGCTCATGGCACGGAAGTGAGCCATCACGGGACAAGAATCGCCGATTAGAGCCAGCTTTCGAAGCCAACCCAAGCACAGCACTTCGTGTTCCTCCTCCCTCCTCGACTCGACCTCGATCACGAACAAACTCCCCGCACAAAGCTGCAGCCCGTCTATCCGGCTCTTTCGATCGCCCTTCTTCCACCCACCTGTCCCGTTCGGCATCCAATCAGCCGAACGTGGCACTGCTCTCAAGCTCGGGTCAACGCACACCAAAACTCAGCTTGATGTCGATGGATCGTCCCACCGGTCTCTCCCCTGGCCATTACTTGCTTCTGGCTACACCTCCTCCAAACTTCACTCTCAATCCGATTGCGCCGGTACAAAGTGGACAAAGAAGTGGAACGAGTAGGGGAATACCACAGTACGGTGCGGTGGGAAACAGGAGCGGACCCGCTGCGTTTCTGCCTTTCCCCGTCACTATGTCTGGACCCAGTCAGCAGCGTGAAAGAAGGAATCAAGCTGTGCAGGGCAGCAACAGCAACAGAGGCAGCGTAGTGGAAGCAGAAGAAGGGCGAGAAGAGGTGGCGCCAACTTCAGCAGCTACAGCGGCAGAAACGATACTGACCCCGGTCGCAGAGACAACGAGCGGAGCGGGAAGCACGGAGGATTTGCCGAGTAGATTGATTCAGCAGATGACTCCAAGTAGGAGTTCGAGTAGCTTTGCTTCTGGCGCGGGAAAGACGCGGAATCAGCGAGAATAAGAGACAAGAAGTGAGGGGTGATTCATAGACCCACATTTAGACGCTTCTGCTTCTGTAGAGTAGAACTCAGACTATTTCGATAGAGCATTTTGGACCGGATCACAGCACAAGTTGAATTCTCACACAAAGATTAGAGGCTCATGAGAGGTGTGAACTTTGCGGCGTGCAGTTCCGTAGCACGCTTGTTCGAACATTTGAGGCGAGCTGAACTGCGGAATTGCTGTGGCTTCCGCTCAGCCACGGAGAAGCTCGTCATCAGCTCCGTTGCAGAACGGCGACGAGGTTAGAAGCTCCGTCGCTGATCGGAGGGAGCGAATACGTCGCTCCGTCCTACAACGGCGACTCCAGTTTTTCAGCGTCGATAGAAGCGCTGTCGATGCAACGTGCGAGAAAGTTGCTTGTCTGGACTTTGCAGAGCTGAGCTCACGCCCACTCCCTAGGCTCCCGTAGCGCAGCCATAGTCTTCCTCTCCAATGCTCCCTCCTCCTCCTCCTTACCCTGTGCATCAGCCTTGGTGGTTGCCTTGCCATCCCTTCCCTGCGCACCACCTCCACTATACCTCTCCATATACTCCCACCTAGCTTTCAACGGGAGACTCATCAAAATGCTCTCGATCCTAGCGCCGGGTGTCTGCAGTCCGAACTTAGTCCCTCTATCATAGACTAGGTTGAACTCTACATATCGACCTCTTCGGATCTGCTGCCATCGCTCGTGAGCTTCTGTGTAAGGTGTTGTCTTTCGCTTCTGCACCAGAGGGAGATAGGCCGGGAGGAATGCGTCGCCGAGAGAACGAACCGTGGCGAAAAGCGTGTCTTGGTTGTGCTGCTTGGTTGAGGAGATGGAAGGGACGAGCGGGTTCGCGGGGGTCGGCTTTGTCCCGTCACTCAGCGGAATGTAAGCTTTAGCAGAGTTGCTGTTTGTCCATTGAGGTAAGGTGATGTCGTCGAAGAAGATTCCACCGACACCACGGGCTTCTCCGCGATGAGGGATCCAGAAGTACTTGTCGCACCACTTCTTCCAAGTAGGGTAGAAGCTTGCATCGTGTTTGTCAGCTGCATCTTTCAATGTTTGATGAAAGTGCTTCGCATCCTCATCGAAAAGATAGATGGGAGTCAAGTCTGTGCCTCCTCCGAACCACCACGCTACTGGCTCGTTGTCCCCCTGGCCATCTTTCCTGTTCTTCGGGTGTCTAGGGTTGGGCGAGCCATCAGCCAGCTTTTCCGGATGTGTCAACTCGAAATACCTGTAGTTGAAGTGCACCGTGGGAGCAAAGGGATTCTTGGGATGAACTACTAAACTCAATCCAGCTGCATAGAAAGGCAATCCTTTGACATCCGCATCCTTTCCCTCGAGTTTGTATCCCGTCTTATCCATCAAACCTGCATGATCGGCCGACATTTGCCTGATCGCAGCTGGAGGAAGCATTCCATGCACAACAGAGATGTTGACGCCTGCCTTCTCGAACGTGGAGCCATCTTGAAGGACACAAGAGATACCCTCGCCGCCCTCTTTGCGGAGCCAAGAGTCGATCAGGAATCGGGCCTGGGGTTCTTCCTGGGAAAGAGCAGAGACGATTTTGTACTGGAGTAGCTTGATGTATGTCTCCATTCGTTTGCGCATGGGAGCAGAGGTATCCGTAAGAAGGGAAGGGTCTAAATGGGAGATTTCGGGGAGATCAGATTGGTTGCCGCCTTTGATGGAGGATGCAGGGGTGGGTTTCGCGGGTGGAGATGGTTCGCATTCGATGGGAGAGTGGGTCTTTGGCGAAAGAGCCGAGAACAGGGCAAGACCACCGACAATGGCAGCTGCTGAGACTGTCAGGGCTCTCGAGTTAGCCAATGACCTAGCGGCCGAGGCAGACCTCGAGGCAGAGGCGGTCGAGACATGTCGGATGAGCTGACGGGAAGGCGAGGAGGTGGATGGCCGAGGGGTGGCCAGGCGCAGTGAGCGGGCCAGCATGGTCGAAAGGCCTACTTCGGAAGCGCCTGAGTAAAGTGAGAGTGATCGGAGTGCAAGACGTGGTGAGGAGTGGTGAACAAAGGGAAGGCGAAGAAGAACAATCGAGTAAAATTTGATCCTTCTTCATGTCGACTCCGCCGGCCTTAGCCGATAAAATGCCCTTTCACCGTTTCGGACCGTGCGAACTGTGCGAGAAGTGCGTGCGTGACTTTTCAGAAAGAAGAGAAAGAAGTGGAGCAAAGCGCTTCTAATTACTCTCGTGCACTTTCGCATTCGATTTCAATCTTGACCACACGATCATCACCTCAATACCAATCCACATTCTTTACACCGCTGCTCGTAGCTCGCTCTACAAAGCTGCAGTCGTCACTGATAGTACGATGAGCGCTACCCAGCTGCTTAGAGCCAGCTCAGCGGCGGTTCGGTCTGTTCGAAACAGTCCTACTGCAAGACTAACCGCATCGCAGAATCGCTCGCTGCACACGACCAACCGACTGCTGCGTCAAGATGCATCTCTAAGCAGTGCAAGGCTGTCTGCTCGTAGCACGATACTACAATCGGGTAGTGGTCGGTCATCCGGCTCCAGCGCATCGGTCCCAGCAGCTAAATCAAGCGGAACCGAATCTACATCGCGAAAACCTTCGGCCTCCGGCATCCCACGACACCACCAAGCAAAAGTAGAAGTGCTCCCCTTTCGGATAGCTACCAAAGCCGCCAAAGAGTACCTTACGACACTAGCAACCACTGAAGTCATGCCGCGCGTGATGAGCAGGTGGTCCATCATCAAGCATCAGCTTCTCTATCTCATCGGTCTGCGCAGCATGTCGGATCCTGATGGTGAAATTGTCAAACTCGAAAGAATGACCGCACTCTATCTGCCCACATGGATCGTCGATGCTTCCTTCGAAATCAAGTGTAGAGGCAACGACGGCCGGGCGGAATCAAACTTCATCCTCACTTCTTGTCGCTTCCCAGGGCATTCATGGAAACCCATGGACTCTCTGCCGATGTTTCCACCGCCGCCTTATGACATGATCCCTGTACAGGACTTGCAAAAAGATCCAAGCTATGCTGCAGATGCACCCAAAGCCGCTTGGGACAATCTCGCTATGGTCGACTACGAATCCTACGAATCACACTTAAAACACAAGCAAGACTCAAAAGTCAAGATCAGAGGTGGTATTCCAGATCCCATCCCATTCACTGTCTCACCGCTCTTTCTGCCGGATATGCTGCGCAGGGAGCTTGAGCTGAAAGACCTATCCTTCGCGCCAGATCTCGCTGCTGGAATCAAGCTACCTGGTGCCGACCATCATGGTCTCGGGCTGACGATTGCGTTAGTCGACGAAGATGGAGAGCAGCTCACCTCTCCACCTGTGCGATTTGAGGCAGACACGCTCAAATTAGACATGATGGCGGCCTATCCGATCTTGATGCCGCTTCATTTGGCTGAATTCAGCTACGTCGACGCGGAAGACGAGTCCAAACATTACATCACCATGGTGTTAGGTGCATGGGATACGAACGGCTTGCAATTCTGCATGAAGGAAAAGGGTGAAGATTGGCAATGGAGTTTCGTCGAAGTTTCTCCCCTGAAGATTGACCTTCTGGACTTGTACCCACGCGCCCCCATCAAGACGTCTCTCAACAAGCTGTATGAGAAGGAAAGGGAGAAAGAGCGAGCTAAGAAACGTAAGAAGCTCGCAGAGGAAGCCGAGAAGGATGGCGAGGAAAAGAAGGGACGCAAAACAAGAAAAGAATGGGAAGAACAGTGGGATAAAGAGGACAAAGAGCATCAAGAAGCTTTTCGAGCTGACCTGCGCTCTCGGATCCTAGAGAAGATCAGCATCGAACAATCCATCAAAGCAGCTGTGGAGCAGCGTAGTCTAGACTTGCTCAAGAAGGCTGACTGGATCCATTGGGAACGAGATGAACGAGAAGCCTACCTACTACGTGTTTGTCCTGAAGAGCCTTCTGCCGCGGACATGAGCGAGAGGGAGAAAGAGCGATACACCAGCGCCTTGGCAGCTATGCGAACTTCTCCTGTCGAGCCACGTCCGTTTTCTTGGTTGAAGGAGGAAGCGGATCGGAAAGCAGAAAGGGAGCATCCCGACCGAAAGCATGGTTTGGGAAAGTATATCAACTGGAGTTCACCTTTCGTCCAAAGGCTTTCGCACAACGTCTATGCGAATAGAAGATATCTGAAGGAGGCGATCCCAGAAGTGTTGAACAGCAGGAAGAGAATAGCGAGTATTGAAGAAGGTGGTCACAACGTGGACAGATCCATGGTCAAGGCAAAGCTTGGAGACGGGACCAAGTTAAGTGGACAAGAAGTATACAAGACTATTGTTGGAGAAGATTTAAATGTTAGACAGCAGAGAGAAGCATTGAAGCCAAGATGGTTGAAAAATCTGGAGGAGGCTGCAAGACGTCGCTAGCTTCAACATCATAGCTCTGCATTATATTGTACTTGTACCATTATCCCCGGTAATACTCAGCGTAAAAGCCAGAAGTCGAAGATTGCAGGCGGTGTGTGAGAGGAAGGATGGAGCGAGTGTGGAAAGAGAAGCTGCTCGGTGAATTCCTGAACCCGGTGATTTCATCTGCAGATAAATCGACCGAAATCGACGTGGACAAGCCTCACCCTTCGCTCAAGCATTGGTTGTCATCATGTACATCAACCTCGCTGGCTCACCCTTCTTCTCACTGATTCTTCTCACTGATTCTTCTCACTAGAATCGGGTGCTCAAATCGTCTTGCATGCTAGAGCCACAAAGTCGGAGGTCGAAGGTGTGAAAAGAAAGGGAAGTCGAAGTTATGGGGTTGAGCATGGTTCTGCCCCCACTGAGACCGCGAACGTTGCTGCATAAGTTACCGCGAAGCGAAGGTCGTGTCCACGCGCATACATGTTGTGCCTCGGGGACAAGTAGCCGACATTCCATGAGCCTTCCTTCCTGTCCCCTTGTTGAAGCATCTTTCCGTCCTTGCGGAGACTGTAGGTCGAAGGTGTACTTCAAGCGAACAAATTTGTAAGTCCGCTCAGCACTACATCTTCTTCCCCACCCATCCCGGATTTCTTTTGCTCATCCTGGTGTCCTCGATAGGGCAGTATATCCTATCATGCTCACCAGATCCTTCACACATCTAGCAACTTTGCTGGCTTCGTTCACCATCACCGTATCTTCTCTACCTCAGGAAAATCACAGGATGACGACGCTCTTCGCAGCAGGATATAATGGTACCATCGTGCCCTACTCTGTCAACAACGAGGGTCGCATTGCTCAGCTCTCGCAGGGCGTTGCCGCGAACTCTTCTGGCACGTCTCCCTCTTGGATCGCCTACAGTACTCGTCTTGGCGAAGATGGTCCGCATGCAAAGACAGACTTCTACTCAGTTGACGAAACAGCTCCCGGTCGCGTCTTTTCCCACACCTACGATCCTCAATCACATAGCATCATTCAGACCGGCTCTGCTACCCAACGTACCAATGGGACTTCTAGCGGTGGTGATGGCCCAGTAAGCTGCCTCATCGGTCACGGTCCATCCAAGAATCTGCTATTCGTAGCGAACTACAATTCCGGCACAGCCTCCGTCATCCCTATCGATGCTAAGGATGGAAACCTCGCGACTGAACCAAGCAAAATCTTCCAATTCACTCGACCTTCCTCTCAACCGAAGATTGGTCCCGTAGCAGACAGACAAGACCACTCATATGCACACCAGGTTTCGATCTCTCCTTCTGGAAGATGGGTCTACGTGTGCGATCTGGGAGCTGATCAGATTCACCATCTCCGAATCCAAGATGGACAGGTAGAATTCGTGGGAAGTACCGATGTTGAGATCGGTTCCGGTCCCAGACACATTGCTTTCTACAAGGACCACAAGCATCGCGTTTTCGGCTACCTCGCTTCCGAGCTCGACAACAAAGTCTCGGCTTTCACCCAGGACGACAAGACTGGAGAGCTCAAGTTGATCGGAAATCCTATCTTGGCTTCTCCCCCTGGCGTTCCGTTGAGTGGAGAGGGCATTCTGCCAACGAACAGAACCACGGCTGAAATCGCTGTTGTCCCAGCTGGTGACTTTGTCTATGTCTCTGACCGAGGCGACATGAAGGAAGATCACATCAGTATTTTCAGGAGGGATCAGAAGACAGGAGAGCTGGAGTTTGTAGAATGGGTTGGAAGCGGGGGAAGAATGCCCCGACACTTTAGCTTGAGCTCTGATACAGGCAAGGATGAGCAGGCAAAGTACTTGGCTGTTGGTCATCAGACTGATCAGAACATCGTCATTTTCGAACGAGACGCCAAGTCCGGTGGATTGAGGAGGGTCGCTGAGCAGAAGAATGTTGGTCAAGTTGCTTTCACTGGCTTCTCTCCTTTCTAGAACATTTGAATTCATCACAACCATGTTCACTCATCGATTGTGTGGTATTGAAACAAAATGAATTGCGACTTGGTGAGAGGAGCTCATCGGGAAACACCGACGAGCTTGACACCGGTAAGACCATTCGTGATAGTTTCCATAGTCTTGGTATCGTTTTCTAACGTTGTGCATAGATGGTTCAGTCCCTGTTGCTGTTGGCCCAAAATCCTGGTAACGTTCTCTAATCCGCTCTGATCGACAACCGCCCATTCTGTTGTGGCACTTCTACCTTCCCTGGCCAACATCTCTCTCTTAGCCCTGATGACGCCCAATTGAGCCCAGAGCTCGTTAATTCTTGCTCGCAATCTCGCGTGATTTGCGGGATAAGTACCATTTCCTGCTGCTCCTGGTGCTCCTGGAGCTTGAGAAGCACTGCGCGTCGCTACCGCGCTTCCACCTGTGATTTCAGCCTCGCAAGCCTCTAGAATGGCAATCAATCGCTCTTCTTCCGGTCCAACACTCTTGCCTCGCAATGCTGGAATGAGGAGCTGAGTCTTGCCAACCAAGGCAACAAGCTTGTGGTGGAGCTGTGCTTGTTTGTTTTGTGCGGCCTGTGCCCTGACCGAGTTCGAGAGACTGTGTTTCTGCTCCAATGCGGATAAGCGACCGGCTATGCTTGCGAGCAACTGTCTTTGTCGTTGCGCCTCCCGAGCTTGCGATTCGATGCGTTTCTTGAGATCGTTGAAGCCGAGTGCTAGGACGGGATAGAGACGGTTTGGATCAGGATTTTCGCGAACGGCAGCGGCCCACAGCTGATCGTGCATCGGTCCAACAGCATCTGCACGACGACCTTGGATCATTTTGAGGTTCTGGGAGTTACCGGCATTGTTATAGAAGTAGTAAGCAAAACGACAACCAGAAGCGTTGGATGTGTCCCACGCTGCTCGAATCTGTTCTAGTTTAGCGGACAGGGAAGGACCAAGCTTTTTATCAGGCTGAGAGGAGGATGCCTGGGATTGGGAGGGCTGGGCGGAGAATTGTGTTTGTGCGAGAGGCTGCTGTGCGCTGGAGGTGGTGGAGAAGGAGGAAGCGGGTGCGCCGAATAGTGACGTCGTTTGTTGCTGCGGTTGCTGTTGCTGCTGTGTGTTGTTGTTCGAGGCACCGAAGGAGAAGCCCGTTCCACTGGACGAGGGCTGAGCGGCGGACGAGCCAAACGAGCCTCCAGAGGTGGTGTTTGTTGTGGAGCCGAATGTGGATAAAGAGCCAGCAGCAGGTTGTTGTTGAGGCTGAGAAGTGGCAGCTGTTTTAGCTCCAAATGAGAAAAGACCACCACTTCCTGTCGTGGAGGAGGTAGCAGGTGCCGCAGCGGGTTGAGAAGAGCCGAATCCGCCAAAGAGACCTCCGCCTGTCGAGGTTGCAGGTGTAGCACCTGACGTGGCTGGTTGTGATGCTGCTGGAGCGCCGAACGAGAAGCCGCCCGTTGCTGGCTTGCTCTGCTGCTGTTGTGCTGGTGTCTGACCAAATGAGAAGCCTGATGTACCACTTGTGCCTGCGGCGGGCTGCGAAGGTGCTGCGGCTGGTGTGCCGAACGTGAAGGCCATTCTTATTACCTTGTTCAGACGCGAAGACGGGTCGTCTTCTTGCGGTCAGATGCGAAGGAAAGAAGGGAAATTGAGCCGGGACAGAGGCGCTGAAATGCCTTCAATCTGACGTGTCGACCGGATGGATGAAGGCGAGGTCCTTGAGCAAGACGTGGATATGTGATGGGTGAGATATGGTAACAGCCAAGTACAGTAGATGGAGGGTAGTGTTGATTGACACAAAGAGGTCGCGAAATGATTTTTTGGATCGTGCGGAATTGAGCTTCCAACTTCCATATTTTGAGATCGATGCCTCTCTCTTCGGCCTTTTTTTCCAAACGTGTTTGATCGGCCTCATCAAACAGCGATATCTCCAAGCTCTAAACTTAGGCGCGTCAAGCACACGGGCCATTCCCGCTGCTGGCTGTCACTTTCATTGAACAATGCGCGCCAACTCGACCCTGAATATCAACTTCACAACCAACCCACAACACCATCACAACAAATATCGAAGAAGATCCTACCGTTTTCCTCTACAATACATCGAGCAGAAGCAAACATCGGGATACAATATGGTCCTTGGAAGATTGATGCACTACGCAGGCGACGCTTTGTTGCTCTCAACGGTCCTTGCGGGAATCAAGCGACAGACAGGGTTGCGACCTGACATCGATCGTATCTCGGAGCCGACTACCAAAGGCTTGTTGGAGAAATACCTAGGCTTCGGCGAGTTTGTATTTGACAGCAGTGTTGCTGCTGCTAGGGCTTCCTCGTTGTTTCAGAAGGATTTGACGGACAGATTGCAGGGTCGCCCCGCTGCCTAAGATTGGTCAGAGTGCGAATGGGTTGACGAGGCTTGCAAGGTCGGAAACAGCGCTCGAACGACAGCGAAACCAGCTGTGTCACGCAGAGCTTCGTTCTACAAACTTAATTGAGACATCAAGCTTGACTCCAAGAAAGACACTCTCAATACTGCAGACGGCAATCTCGGGCCAAAACGAACGCAATGTTATCGAACTTTCACTACGGTCATAGTGCCCTCGACGACCCGCAAATCGCATTCCTCCATCCTTGATCCCAAGCTCGACCTGTAGCCGAAGCTTTCGACCCCTCTTCCTGACTCGACATACGAGACATTCTATGTCTTCGTACATGCTTGTCGCTACCTTCTTACTCAAGGCTCCCGCTCTTCTCTATGTAAATCAAAGCCACGGACCTCCACTCTTGTACAATACCGCAGTTCAAACAATCACTATATCACAGACGACACTGTCAAGTTAACAACTTGCATTGCCTGAGCCTCAATGTTCTTAAATGGGTTCACAGAAGTCATCTCACATCCTTGCTGATACAGTGAAGCCGATCGCTTATCAGACTATGTGAAGTATCGGGCTGCCGATTCAATTTCCTGCCTTTTTTTGCATCCTTTTTTCGGTAATTTCTGTTTCTCTTGTTCCAGCCGCGGTTTCACGGTCCCGGTAAAAAGGGAAAGAGGGGCATGTTGTTGCACTGCAAGTGGAGGCATGACTGATGATATCGACTTGCATGCCGTTCAGGTTGGTTCAGTTCCTGACGGTGGAACTTTGTCATATCTTTGGACTTCGGACGTGCAGGAAGTATTGGCGCCTGAATCAAGGTTTGAGCATAAGCCGATCCGGCACTGAACTGTCAAAACATGAGAGAAGATCAGATGGAGAAGATCAGATGGGGAACCGAAGCCGGAAGCCAAACTCCGCGGCTTTATGTCAAACAGAGCCGCCCGCGTGACACTGTGTACAGCAGCGCCGTCATCAAGGGTCCATAGGACGGAACTCGCGTACCGAAGATTCTATTGTTTGCTGTCGGCTGCGTTGCTGTGAGAGTGGCCCCTATTGAGACCCAGCTGCCTGCGTTCCTCTTCCATGCTACCATCATCTACACGCTCCATAGACATCCATGCTTCCTCGATAGACCGCTTCCGGTGCGTTCCTTGACGATGGCGAGCACGGCAGAAGCAAGCAAGAAAAGAAACTCTTTCTCTCTTCTCACTAGAAAGGATTTGGGCTTCTTGTCCAAAGCCGAACCGGAGGAGCCAGAGCTAGCGAACTCTAGGTTCATTCCTGAAAGTAAACGCGGGTGGAAGTACGACATCCCGACTACGTCGTCCCCTGCAGGGGCGTCGTCGATTCAAAGACCGAAGACGGCGGCGGCAGTCCAGAGCAGCCGTCAGGGCAACGATATTCAACCATCCGAACCATCCAGGACAGTCATTTCAGCACCCGTTTCACCTAAGAAAAAGTCAGTCCAACTACCGAAACGACCTGACCTGACCTCATCGGACTCCTCTTCATCAGCAGAGGAATTTGCTTGGGAGGAAGATGATCAGCATCCACCACATACGCCGCAGCACGTTACATTCGGACTAGGCCGACATCCGGACGATCTCATCTACCCCGAATCTTACCCGTGGAAACCATCCTCGAAGAATCCAAAAGCGAGATACATCAACCCCGCGCACAGGAATCCTACAGCCAAGCAAGCGTTTTACGACACGCATTTTGGCTCATCTTCCAACTATCGTGGCCTGCTGCCAGCTTCAGGCTCTCTCCTGGGCCTGACCGGTGGTAGCAGCAAGGCAGCAGTCGATGGTAGGAGGCGTTCCAGTGACGTCAAAGGCGGTGAGCTGGCAGATGGAGAACAAGACTCGGAAAGCGGTAGCGGAGGGATAGTGTCGACGATGAAAAAGCCGTTCAACACCGCTTCGAAGTTTTTAACAAAGGCAAGACGGAAGAGTCTTTCCGCCAACGCCTCTAAGCCTGGAGCGATATCGGGCTCCCAGAATGCCACCGCGCCATCCGAAGAGGAAGAGGAGGGAGCATCTCAGCGACCCCATCCAGTGCCACTCTTTGACGCTGGCGGAGCCACCGACTTACGCGCTCAACGTTCAGGCTTCTCCTACGGTCTGTCCCTAGAAGATGCCGCTCAAGTCGAAGCAGTAGTTTCCCGTCAATCTTCTCATCATGACCTGAATGCCGCCTCACCGCTAGACGCTCTGCCACCCCCACCCGCGCAGCAGGCATCTGCACCACGATGGCGGGAAGCCATGCATTCTGTCTGGGGTTTCTTGCCTTCTTTCGCCTCCTCGACCTCGCCTCAATCTCCTGACGCGCACCCAGCTCTACCCTCAGGCAATCTTTTGGAAGCAGAAGCGATTCCTTCAGTAAAGAAAGATCCTGGCAATCCAGATTACTTCAAGAATCTCTCTGGCAATGTCGTAATGCTAGGTGGCTATCGAGGAAGTGTTCTGCGAGACGCGGAGACGAACATGATGATGTGGATCCCTATCAAAGTTGGCGTTGGCCTCCGTAGGCCCACCCTCGAACTCGCATTGTCGACAGCGGCAGAAGAGAACTCAGAAGAGCTTGTGTATTCCTCAGATATGTGCACAAGTATCGGGAAGCTTGTTGACATGGGAAAGCGCTTAGAAGAGCGGATAGCTGGCAGGAGACATGCCAAAGTGTACGCCTGGGGCTATGACTGGAGGCTTTCCCTCGCTCGATCTTCTGCAAGACTAGTTCGATTTCTCGAAGAGCTTTACGATGCTTCTTCCGACTCTAGCGATGTCCCAAAGAGAGGCGCAAAAGTGGTAGCCCACTCCATGGGGGGATTAGTGGCTCTGCACGCACTAGCGACGTGCAAAAACCCGAGAGTGTTTGAAGGATTGGTGTTCGCGTCAACGCCGTTCTGCGGAACGCCAAACATTCTCGGTCCGTTCAGGTTTGGCGATGCAGCATTGTTCAATGACACTATCTGCTCACCAAGAGCCACATTTAGCTTCAGAAGCAGCTTCTACCTGCTGCCTACAGATAGGAGATGTTTCGAAGTGCCAGTAGGGCAGCCGGATCAGGAGGAGGAAGATTTGACAGACGAGCAGCTGCGTTCGAGGTTTAAAGATGTCGACTTTATGGATGCTGATGTCTGGAATGAGCTGGGTTTAAGTCCATGCTTGGAAGTTGGTAGGAGACAAGAGGTTGCCGCTCTGCGACGTAAGTCAGTCACTAAAGGTGTCAACGCGGAGATTCCCGCGACGGAGAGCACTGATACGAACGACAAAGAAGACCTCGAGGAAGAAGCCGCGAAGGCTGCCGGAAAGTTCAACCCTCTTGCAGACGGTCATTTGGACGTAAGCAGTCCTCAGGGCGAAGACAGAGCCCACCCAAATGGTCTCACCATGGGTCTTATGGAAGGTCTTGCTGACGGCACTGATCAGCCAGCATCAAACCAAGAACTCGCACCTTCAGCCGAGGAACAACTTCAACTTCAGCCCGAAAACCGTCAAGGAGCTCCCCGCAACACTGCTTCAACATCCATGGGCGCATCTTCCGCGCAAGATCCTGAATTCGACAAACTCGACTACTCCTCCCAATCCTGGCTCTACCTCGAACGTACACTCTCCGAAGTGCGTCAATTCTGGTCCGACATCTCCAACGGTTTCAACCCCTCTCATCTCGCTTCCGGCGCCTATCCACCACTCATGCTGCTCGTCTCTGGCCGTACACCTTGCGTACGTGGTGCACTCGTAGGCGTAGACAGCACCACAGAGGATGGATGGAAAGACGACGTCAGAGCAGGAGACTATTCCCGTATGACTTATGCTGCTGGCGATGGCGTCATCACTCGTCGCTCTGCCACAACCCTCCCAGGTCGATGGTCTGAGCTTCTAGCAAAGAGAAGCGAAACAGAAACCTTGCCAGAAGAGTACTGGGGTAAAGGTCCGCCCCATAAGAACAAGGTTGGTAAAGCACGGATGAAGTTGGACAGGTACAGGATGAGGTTTGAGGGCGAAGGAATGGTGGAGAGTGCTCATAGACACGTCACTTTGTTGAGCGATGTAGACGGCGTGGGCAAGTGTCTAGAGGCTGTGAGAAGAGCCAATCTTGTGAGAGGAAGGTTGCCTTTGGAACCAGTCGATGCTCCTCATGTCTGATCACTCCGAGAGAGAAGTAAATTTGCGATTAATGCACTATAGATCTATGCAATTGTCCGTTACTGTGTGACTCGTACAATGTGAGAATGACGCCAAGATGAAGCAAATGCACGATTTGTCCCGCTTACTGGCTGTTCCTCGAAGGCAAAGGCGGCGGAGGAGGTGCCAATCTCGCCTTGGACTTGCTCAAGAACGAAGCACTCGAAGGAACTGGCGGCGGTGGACCTCGCACACTTCCACTCCCGTTTCCATTCCCGATGCCGTTTAACATGCCCGAAGCCAGGTTCTTCCAACTTGCCGAAGGCTCCACACCTCTCCTTGCGCCCGTGCTATCGATCAAATTACCCGCAGTCAAACCCTGTCTCTCCTCTTCTTCATCAGTCGAATCATCATCGAATCTGCCGCCCGTCGCCTGCGGTGACATAGCAGAAGAGCCATTCCCAAATGGATCACCGCCATCCGAGTACGCTGAGAGGCCAGTGTGGTTGAGGGAAAGATGTGCCTGATGAGGGGCCGAGGAAGTGCCGAGGAAGCCGCTGTCCATGACGTGCAATTCGCTGCTGAGCTGGGATTCCCCGCGCTCGTGAATGGTCTCATGGGCTGATTGGCGTTGGGGAGCGTCGAGGAAGCCATGGATGTTGGAGTCAGGCGAGAATGGGGATGGCTCGTGGCCTGTGCCGAATCCGTCCTCATCATCTGAGTCGTCATCAGCACGTGAGAGCCTGAAGTCCGGCGAAGCAGTGCCGTCATGTCCATGGACGGATCCATCATGTACACCGCCGAGATGCACATCGTGGGCCGAAACCGAAGGTCGCACGTAGTCCCGTGCTGGTAGCGCTGGCGGACGCGATGCAGCACCGTCGCCATCAAGGGTTTGTGCCTTGTCTGCTTCGTCCATCGACATGAAGC
This sequence comes from Ustilago shanxiensis, assembly GCA_019972555.1. Taxonomy (NCBI): domain Eukaryota; kingdom Fungi; phylum Basidiomycota; class Ustilaginomycetes; order Ustilaginales; family Ustilaginaceae; genus Ustilago; species Ustilago shanxiensis. The sequence continues at coordinate 610,611 of BPMX01000004.1, read as the reverse complement.
CTTGCTCCTTCTTTGAGCGCGACATGAAATTCCACTTGCTTGGCCCATCGCGTTCCTTCTCTGGGCTCGAAGTGGCCTCTCCGTTTGCTGCTGAATTGCCGTTTCCGAAAAGACTCGAACTCTTTGATCGACCAAACGAGCCGATGCCCGAGGCAACAGAAGCGACAGTATCACCTGCTCCGCCGAGCGAAGGCATACGCAATCTGCTCTTCTTCTCCTTCTCCTTGTCCTTCTCTCGCTTAGTCTCGTCAGTAGCCGAAGATGGTCGATCGCTATTCGATAGACTCAACGAAGATCTGGATCCAAGCCTGCTTGACGCCGCCGTTGCTAGATCGCCTCCATCCTTGGCGCTCGATCTGCGTGAAAACGATGGACGCAGCTTAGGTGCCCCAGGTCCCGAAAGCGACCTTGGCCTTGTGATCGGTGTGTTAGCCCCAGAATTGGATCTCGAAGGCGGAGGTTGTCCCCACATGGACTTGACCTGTTCCAAAACAGCCGTTGCTTGCGCAGTGTAATCCAGCTGAGCCTGCATGTACGTCGTCAAGCACTGCCAATCGTCGTACTCAGAATCTTGAATTGCTTCTCCACGAGCCTCGACATCGGTGACGGCCTCGTCGTAGGCCGCTTTGGCAAGACGGAGTTCTTCCTCAAGCTCTCGCTTCTCTTTCTTGCTCTTTTGCACCTTTGTTTGGGCCGATTCAAGACGAGCGGTGGCGCTGTCGAGCTTCTTGATCGCAGCGGTGAAGGAGTCTAATGCAGCTTTGGAGCGAGCGATCCTGGCAAGAAAGATATGCGAGGTGTCCTTAGTGAATGTGGATTGCAGATACCCCAACTTGATGTGTGCTTCGCCTAGCAAGCCCAGGCAGGACCCGTACGCAGAGCCGTCCGGAAAGGCTGTGCTGAACGAGCTCATCGCCCATCCCAAGGCCTCGACAGGAAGCATTTTGCTCTCCGGCTTGGATGTGACGGTGCCACTAGTGACTGAAGAGGTGTCATCGACAGGCAGAGCAGAGGTGTCAAAGGGAACTGGCTTCTTCTTTCCCAAATAGGACCAGTATGCTTCGGTGGAGGTGTAGAGGTTGTCGATGCCCTTTTTGCGCAGCTCTACCTCGGATGCGAGATCCTGCTTGTCGTTGCTAGGATTGGAAGAGAGCTTGGCACCGAGACCAGCGGACCAAGAGCGGATCTTGCTCATCGGTGGTCGCTTGGGTGTGGTTGCTTTGCTGCTTGACAGCGATGGCATCTTAGCAAGTACCTCCCCGCCCTTCGAATGGGATGCAGCAGGATATTGAGTGATGCGAAAGCTTGGACCTCCGTACGTCAATTGAAGTTCGGGTGCTTTCGGCCTTGACTAAGCCGCGAGCGCTTCGAGATTGAGAGAAGGAGTTGTCTTCGAGAGACTTGTCGACTGTCTCGAGTGAGGTCAAGGTATGATGATGGTGGTAAAGGACCCCGAGAGCAGCCAAAGGAGTAAAACCTCTAAGCTTGTTTCTGATTCGTCCTAAGGAACTAGAGTCGGATGGTCCGAAGGCAGGAGCAAAGTTAGAAGAGATCAGGAGCAAACGTGCATGAGTGGCGGTCAGACCGCAGCTGCTCTTTGCAATGAAGTATGCCTTTCCCTGCACGAACGCAGTCACGGAAGTGCAGCCCGAAACAGCAGCCTTCCCCGCCAAAGTTATGAGAACAGTTAAATTTGACCGATTTGGCCACCTTGAACTCACTTTTCTCAACACTTTTTGGCGTTAAGCGAGACCTCTTCTCGTCAGGGGTCCAACAGCGAAATTCCACCACGCGAGCGAGGCTGTGTGGCGGCGCTCGGTCTATTTCGAGCCGTTCTCCAGAATCAAGAAGCACCCCTTTTTGGCTGATCTCGGCTCCACAGTTATGTGCTGCTCTCCTGCGTGTCCGACTCTTGATTCCGCTCTGTTGACCACAAAAGCTTGCTAAGGATCCTGACGAAAAGGACCAAACTCGTTTACTCTGAACAGGAGTATCAGAAACGATCTGCAAAGTACAATACTACTTCTGGCTGATTTGACGAACAACTTCAGCTGGCAGGCTGGGAATCTCACGCCTATCAAACACTGTTGAGCTAGCTACGCCGGGTCTGCTGATCAGAACGCCATTGTTCGGCATCTTCCGAAAGCACAAAGGGCTTGAGCGTCGGATGAGCCGATTCAAGTCAATCTGAAAAAGCCTGATCCATGCGAGAAGCGTCAAATTCGAATGATCTAAACTCTCCCTTTGGCACAGTCTGCTCAGTTTATACTGTACAGCGCAGCGCAAATGCACTTAGGAGACAGCAGAGGCACAAAGCATCAACATCTTTAGGTTTATACATTACACTCCAATCAGGGAAACATCCTACTCGCTGGAATCCTTAGCTTTCCCTTCGCTCTTCGACATCTCTTCGGCAGGGTCAGCCAGGGTTGGCTCGGACGACTTGTTCGTCTCAGCATCTGCGGTCTTGTTTGCGGCCGTGCTGGGGGTGGCAGTACCGCTTGCACCAGAGCCAGCGCCGGCAAGCTGCCAAGCAGGAATGGTAGGTTTAGGAATATGAGGTGGGCTAGCATCACCCGTGGGCGTGCCAATTGTTGGCGAACCATATGACCCTGCACCGTATGAACCAACACCGTACGGCCTAGGAGGCATAGGTGCACCTCCACCAGTCTGTCCACTAACCGTCCCTCTTGATACCAACAAAGACTTGAGCGATTTGAGCTCCGATTGCAGTTCTGACAGCGAATTGGTCTGTGCCTGCTTCGACTTCTCGAACAAGCTGCCGAGTTCTTTGCGAATTCCATCCACTTCGTCTCGGATACGGTCCAGTTCTCCGTCTCTGCGCTTCTCGTTCTCGCGCACACTTTTGACGCAGTCCTCGACTTCTTTGATACTCTTCTCCACTTCGGCTTTTTGTTCGTCGAGACCTTGCTTGACGGCAAGAGTTTGAGCGTCCAGTGCTTGGAGCTGGCTGGCAACTTCGTCGTATTTGGCAGTGAGAGAGTCAAGATCGGCTTCAAGGACGTTGGCGTTAGGCGGTTGAAGGTGCGGCATCAGATACTTCTTGGCGAGTGAGATGACACCATAGCCGATGGTACCAGAGACAACTGCCATGATGAACCAGTCTCTCCAGTCACGACCCTGCTGCTGTGCCTGTGCTGCTCCTGGATAGGCGCTATAGGGTGCGCCACCGTAATATGGCGTGGGTGGGCCAGCAGCGTAGGATGCATAGCCAGCAGAGCCGCCAGCCTGCGACTGACCAGCTTGACGGATAGCCTCGTCGATCTCGTTTGGTCGCAATCCTTTCGATTCGAGGAAGCTTACTCGTTGTGACATGGTTGAGGATTGCACCTTGGGGTCGGAAAGGAAGCTGACAGCGCTGGCGACCATGTCTTGGCGAACAGGCCCGGGGCTGATCTGCTGCTGGTGAGCGCCAACAGCGGATGTGGATGGGTCCGACATCTTAGGTCTGGTCCGAGTCGGTCAAGGTTCACGATGTTGTTGTAATGCTTGTGAGAGCGATGCGAAGCTTTGGATGTGACGATTGCCCTTTGACAGCCTGCGCTGCACTCTAGTCGACAGAGAGCGAGAGTCTTAGGCAAGGCGACAGCGAGGTTGGATGAGGTGGAGAAGGAAGAGACCAGACAGACGATGAACGAGAGTGTGGGGAATACCTTTATCGCTGCGCTTTCAACAGTCGCTTCGCTGAGTGGATGGCAGGCGCGCTCAATTCACCGCATTCGCATCCGGGTCCGCTTCGTCTTTGCCGGCTTCAATTCTCCACATCTTGTTAGACTTCGAAATTGTCTCGCCTCGCCCTTTTTTTCTTCTTCTTCCTCCGGCATGCCGTGCGAGAACAGCACGCGTTCCTTGTGACGGCCGCATGCAACCGTAAAGAGCAAAAAAGTGTTTCTTCTTCGCGCTGTCGATCGCACTTCTCACTGATCATCCAATCAGCGGGTCGTGCGACTCTCTTCGTACCCTCTTCACCACAATCCACTGCATCAAAGTTTTCATCCCTGGTCACGGTTCAAAAGGAGCTATTCATCTCCTTCCAAGCCTCCTTCCCTTTTCTCTTTTCCTTGCGCTTCGCGCTCTGTTCGAGTCGAGGTTGTCACATTCTCTTATCCACTCACGACATCCGTTGCAGAAGCACAACATCAAAGGTAAGTCTCTCAGCGAAACGACTCTAGCAGGCACATGCTAGCATGGTAGCAAGGACATTGGCGTCGAACACGCACACCATCGCTCGCGGCGGCAAAGATTACATCATATTCACACTGTTTGAGAACACCCATCACGATACCTCTCAAACGCTGACAAGTGTGTCGAGGGGGTCTGGGGTATTCACTGATTCCTAGACTACAACGGTAGATGAGCCTAGACCCGTATGCGCATGAGTGCTCTTGCTCTTTGTTCCTTGCTCCTTGCTCGTACGCATCTCGTGGTTGCAGCAGTTGACTGACATTTCTCGATATCTTCTGCACCGTTAGTCACTCGTCCCTTCCCTCAGCACAAGGTTTACCAAGATGACGAACGCACCCAACCGCTTCGACCTCTTCATCCTCGGTCCCGACGAGAAGCGCGTTGAAATCGTTGAAGACACCAAGATCCCCAACGCTGCCACGTTCTGGTTCAACAAAGAAGACCACACGCTCGGCAACATGCTTCGTCATGCAGTTCTCGCCAACCCGGCCGTGCTGTTTTGCGGATACAAAGTACCGCATCCTCTAGAACCGAAAGTATTCGTCAAAATTCAGACTGATGGCTCGATAACACCGACGGATGCGCTCAAGCAGGGCTGTCAGAAACTCATCGCTCAGATCAGTTCACTCAAGAGCGCTTGGAGAACAGAGGTTCAGATGAGCGGCGCAGGGACAGTCGATGTTGGCGGATTTGGAAGACAAGATCCGTTCGACTCGACTGGTCAAGGTTACGGCACTGGTGCCGACGGCGCAAGCGGATATGTTGATATTTAAGCTGCCATCACTATTCACCGCATCTGCTTTGGACCACACGCTGAGCTCAATCTGATTGCAAACCCACCATGATACCCCAAGCAAGCTTGACTGCTTTGCTTACCATCAATTTCCCTCATCTCGCATCTCTCGCACTCATTTGCACTTGTAACAATATCTGTACTTGTATCTCACTCAATCCTAGCAAACGACGTTCCACGTGGATCATCTTCTATTGCGTGTTGAAGGCTGGACTGCTACACACTGTTGAATTTGCTGTCCCACCAATCTAGCAGCAAGGTGACGGGGCGTTTGGTAATAGCAAAAGTCATGTTCTTCGATGCGAGCATGCCGTCTCGATTCATCATCTCGAGCAACAACGGCGAGGTGGTCAGCATCCACGTCATGGTCCAAAGCCATCCCAACGGCCCACTGACTTTTCGGCCTGTTAACTTCTCCCAACCTTGCTCGACAAAGATAGCTATCGGCTGGATCGCAAAGAACATAGACACATGCGTGATACAGAACCCGGGTGTGGGTGCTAGATTCACTCGTCCCATCTCATGGACAAAGGACGAAGCCAAGAAAGTGCCCCAAATCCCGGCGATGTTGGCCGCCTTCCGACCCAAAATAGGCTTGAGTGTATCTCGAACGGGCCAAAATCCAAGGGTCATGAACGTGACCCTGAGATACTGATGCCAACGCTTGCCCCAAAGCTGATGAACGGAGGTAGACAGCCACGGAACCTGAACAGCTGGCGGATCCCATCGCGAAGGTAAGTCATTCAACACACCGATGTAGAAAGCCCCAAGCACGGCGTGCATCATGGTCTGAACGCAGATGAACGAAGAGGCATAGGCAGCACAGATCAAGTACGGTCCTGCAGCACCGAATGAGCCTTGGCGGCAATCCCAAATGCTACCGCCATACCGGGTGTGTGCATGAACGTTGAAGCGTTGGTCTTCGATGAGGACGAAGATGGCATCGTAGAGAAGATAGTACAATGGTACTTGGGCAAGGTGGCGTGCGATCCAAGACATGCGCTGCTGAAGAGTGACTTTGGGAACGGGTAGGGCGGGGGCGCCTTCTTTGATTCCATATTCCCAGCCAATGCCTCGGAGATTGAGCAGCAGGTCGAGCTCGATGGGCGTGTTCGTGCCAGGGAAGAAAGTCGGCATGCTCGATTCCGCTTCCGCTTCAACGTTACTAAGCAGATCCTTGTGATTGCCGTTGCTGATGCCATTGGAAGTCGTAGGGGAGATCTTGAGTCGAGGACGTCGCAGAGTCAGCCCCCATCCGAAGGACCAGATGATGGTACAGAAGGCACCGCAGCCCAAGGTGATGTTGACATGCTGACCACGACCGTCGAGCTGACCCTCACCAGTGACTTTGTAATAGTAAGCAAATGTGGACCTCAGCGAAAGCAGCACGACGATGGGGATTAATGAGGCTCTTAGAGGCAAAGTCGTCTTGGGATCGTAGCGTACGAGTAGATGAATCTGGAGGAGGATGAATGGCAAGGGTGCTGCAATGTTCCAGAAGTTGGTGCTGTCATAGGGCACCTTGTCGTAAAAGTCGGGGATTGCCCACCTATATAGGCTAGTGAAAGCAGAGCTCCAAGAGTCTGTTGCTGCCAGAACTGAGATCATGGCTGTGATAGGTAGCCTCAATGGCGTAGCTGGGTAAGGACAGGCACTTGAAAGCAGGCAGTCGGTAACAGCAACATCGACAGGTAGAAGAGGAAGAAAGGATGACAAGGGTGGTGCCCTAGACTTTTGTACCTTTCAGAGCGTGTGAGAGATCACCCGACTGAGCCTTGTACCAGGGACTGGTGACAGATGTACTCGGAACTGAGCGCTGGCGGTGTCTTTCAAGCCGTCAAAAGTGACATGAAGTGGGTCTAGATGCCTGAGCAACTTTCGGCTAGGTTAGTGCGGAAGCAGCGACCTCTCAGTGTTCAGTCCTCTTTTGTAACCCGCCCGTAGCGCGAGTGGGACCGAAGCCTATGTGGGACAGATGACCGCTGTGACAGAGACAGAGATCGTCCAGCTTCACCATGAGAAGAAGCGATGAGCTTTGATTCTCATGCGAAGAATGTCAGTCGCTTAGCCGAAAGGGTCAGGTTTACGAAACTGAGCTGCACCTCAACATTAAGCTTTGCAGGACAAGATATTTCCGCTCAAGATGTCGGGCTGATACGAAGGAGGTTGCCTCAGGATTACAGCGGCAATCACCTTCAGATGATATGAGGGAATGCTATGCTGCCTACGCAGATGAACAGGACCTCGACATGTGAATGGTCGTACGGTGGAGAAACGTCAATGCTCAATAGGACCACGAGCTGGTGTTCCTCTTTAGGTGGAGATCGGGAGATGAGTTCTTCCGTCAGTGTTTCGGCTGCGGCTGCGGTTTGCGGTACACTGTACCTGTATCTTTCGAAAGAAGCAAGACACGTGCAACCGCGCCCAAAGTCTGCCGAATGGAAGCTTTTTTCAACTGACGAAACAAGGGTCCGCCCCATCTTCTTAACGAGCCACTGTAGCATTGGATCCGAAGGTCTCGATCAAGAGATGAAGTGCTGTGCTTCAAGGATTCCTTTTGGCATGGTTTCGAGTTGATCCTCAATCTCAAAGTGTGAGATACCACGAAACGAACTGGAGTGGTTCATCGCATCGATCTGAAGCTTAACTTAGCTTAGATGATTCTCCAAGCAGGCTCAGCAAGTGGCTGAGCCACTTTCAAGGTCGACTCTGCCGGCGAGAGCGGACCGTTGCGCCGATTGCTAGATTGTTAGACCTGCTCAAATTACTTCTTTGATTGTTTGTTTTGTTTTTGGTTGTTGCGGATGCAGTTGGAGAAGGGCACGCGTCGTACTCAGATTTGGCAGAGAGTCTGGCCTGCCAAAAGTGGAGTACCAGGCGTGCCCAAAGCCTAGTCTGGAAATTGGAGGAAATTTGGAAATTAGAAAATCAGAATTTCTGCTCTGTGTACTCTAGCTTCCGTTCATCATCAATCACACGCTTCAACTGAT